>JACGAQ010001834.1:0-50796 GCA_014119065.1 Orius insidiosus | reverse complement strand
CTTTCAACGCCATTCCATTATGAGAGGAACAAGCTTTGCAGATGAGAGCGTATCGATTACTAGGGGCCGTCGCCGACGAGCATTTTCGACAAACGATCGACGAGTTTCTATCTTGAGAAAGTAGCGGACGAGGCAATCTAGGCCCTAAACAAAATAATAAGAAAACTAAGGGAAAAAAAGAATATTTACTTATGGAGTCTGCTGCATAGATGGTATCATTTTATTCATCGGCATTTTGCCCATCGTGGTGTTCGAATTACGAGATTGCAAAGGTGTCATGATGTCTCTTTTCACAGGTAATGGAGTTTTCAGAAATGAAGTGTTTAAAGGGTTGAAAGAGAAGTCTGAAAATTTCAAAAGTTTAAAATTTTAAGTCGTCAAGTACTTTTACCGTTGGAGGAAGAACTTTTTTCTCAGGTTCATATTTACCAAAATTTCTTTCGCCTTTTTGTACGTTTCCGTATTTTTAACTTCGTCCAATATCTTTTTTTTCTGGGACACCAAATCTTTCAACTTATCGGTGCTATTCCTCATATCTCGATCGTAGAGCATTTTATAATTTTCTCAAAAACAATATGCTAAAATAAATAATAGAAATCACACATTTTGAAAACATCGTGACTTTCGGACTAGCGCCTGGGCCCAAAAAAGGTCAAAACTGGTCAAACTGAGGTTTGCACCAAAAATCAAGGAAAAGCACCCATAACGCGGGATAAAACGGGTTTTTCTAGATCAGGAAATCAAGGAAATGACCAAGAACCAGATAAAAGAAAGATGAGGAAATGAAGGAAAATGACCAAAACAGGTAAAAAAAGGATCAGGTAATCAAGGAAAATGACCAAAAACAGGTAAAAAAGATCAGGTAATCAAGGAAAATGACCAAGAAACAGGTAAAAAAGATCAGGGCATCCAGGAAATGACCAAGGTAAACCAGCACAATCAAGAAATGACCAAGAAACAGGTAAAAATCAGGGAATCAAGGAAAATTACCAAGAAACGGGTAGAAAAGATCAGGGAATCTAGGAAATGGCCAAAAACCAGTAAAAGATCAAGGAAAATGACCAAACGGTAAAAATAATCAAGGAATCAGAAAAATGACAAGAACAGGTAAAAAAAGTTGGTATCAAGGAAAAAACCAAGAAACAAGTAAAAAGATCAGGGAATCAAGAAAAACGACCAAGACCAAGTAAAAAGATCAGGATCAAGAAAATGACCAAGACACAGGTAAAAGATCAGGGAATCTGGAAAATGGCCAAGAACCAGCAAAAAAGATCAGGGAATCCAGGAAATGACCAAGAAACAGGTAAAAAGATCAGAAATCAAGGAAAATGACCAAGAAACAGGTGGAAAAATCAGGAAATCAAAGAAAATGACCATGAAACAGGTAAAAAAGATCACTAAAAAAAAAAGTGACCAAGAACAGGTAAAATCAGGAAATCAAGGAAAAGACCAAGAAACAGTAAAAAGATCAGGGCATCTAGGAAAATGACAAGAACCAGACAAAAAGATCAGGGAATCCAAAAATGACCAAGAAACAGGTAAAAAGATCAGAAAATCAAGGAAAATGACCAAGAAACAGGTGGAAAAAAATCAGGAAATCAAAGAAAATGACCATGAAACAGGTAAAAAAGATCACTAAATCAAAAAATGACCAAGAACCAGGTAAAAGATCAGGAATCAAGGAAAATGACCAAGAAACAGGTAAAAAGATCAGGCATCAGGAAAATGACCAAGAAACAGGTAAAAAGATCAGGGCATCCAGGAAAATGACCAAGAAACAGGTAAAAAATCAAAATCAAAAAAATGACCAAGAACAGGTAAAAGATCAGGAAATCAAGGAAAATGACCAAGAAACAGGTAAAAAAGATCAGGGCATCAAGGAAAATGCCAAGAAACCAGATAAAAAAGATCAGGAATCAGGAAAATGACCAAGAAACAGGTGAAAAGATCAGAAAATCAAGAAAATGACCAAGACACAGGTAAAAGGAAATCAAAGAAAATGACCAAAAACAGGTAAAAAGATCACAAATCAAAAAATGACCAAGAACAGGTAAAAAGATCAGGAATCAAGGAAAATGACCAAGAAACAGGTAAAAAGATCAGGTAATCAGAAAATGGCCAAGAAACAGGTAAAAAAGATCACTAAATCAAAAAAATGACCAAGAACCAGGTAAAAGATCAGGAATCAAGGAAAATGACCAAGAAACAGGTAAAAAGATCAGGAAATGACCAAGAAACAGTAAAAAGATCAGGATCTAGGAAAATCCAAGAACCAGTAAAAAGATCAGGAATCAGGAAAATGACCAAGAACAGGTAAAAAGATCAGAAAATCAAAAAATGACCAAGAAACAGGTAAAAAAAATCAGGAATCAAGGAAAATGACCAAGAAACAGGTAAAAAAGATCAGGAATCAAGGAAAATGACCAAGAACAGGTAAAAAGATCAGGGAATCAAGGAAAATGACCAAGAAACAGGTAAAAAGATCAGGGAATCAAGGAAAATGACCAAGAACCAGGTAAAAAGATCAGGAATCAAGGAAAATGACCAAGAACAGGTAAAATATAAGGAATTAGGAAAGACCAAGAACAGGTAAAAAATCAAATCAAGGAAAATGACCAAGAACCAGGTAAAAAATATGTTAAACGCCCCAACACCCGATAAAACGCATATTTCTAAATCGGAAAATCGAGGAAAAGGCCCCAAAACTCTAAAAGGGAGGTGTTAAACGCCTGAGTGCATGTTAACAGGTTTTTTTAGACCAGAAAATTTAGAAAAAAACCAAAACCTGGGAAAAAAGATGTGAAACGCCCAAACAATGATAAAAGGATGTTTCTACACCGGAAAATCAAGGAACGCCGAAAGGAGCTATTTACCATCCAGGGGCGCTCAAGTCGCCAATGTCAAAACAAGAAAAAATTTTTATTACTTACATAATAGGAAAGATGACCAGCGAAGCCATATAAAATAACCTTTCCCATAATGAAGATGGGAAAAAATAATAAAATAAAAGTGCCGAAGTGATATAAATAAGGACAGAAACTAATACGAATCTGAATAATATCGCTTTTTCTCTTTTCAAAATATATTTACTGTCATTTTCAATTTTCTCGATATTCTGAAAAATAAATAAATAAAATTTTTGAAATAAATTGGATGATTTTTTTTAACCTTCTGAATATCTTCTAAAAGCTCTTCGGAAGTTTTTTTCTTCTAAAAAAATAAATAAAAAAGAAGATTAATGAAAGTAAAGATTCTGTAATATAAGCTGTAGAAGTAGTGCAAGCTGGCGAAAGGCCTTTAGGCTTGTCGGCACCACAGAAAACCACGAATATCCAATAAAAATTTAATTTTAAATCAACTTACCCTAAACCTTGATACTATTAATCCCATAGTCGTTCAAATATTTGAAGAAATTCAATTTCTTCTTGGGAATTTCAAAAAAATCCTCAGAATTCCGACCATCACGACATAAAGAATTGTATCAGGGATATTTTTCGCTTTTCTTTCCCTACGTCGATGGCGATTTAAATATTCAAAAGGATTACGAAGCTAAATTTTCAAACCTTCAGCTTCCTGAAACAAAAAAAGAAACCTAAAAAAAAAGGTAAAAATAAAATAAAAGGGCCGTTACGTTATATAAGAAGAAAGAAATTAAAACAAAGATAGAAACAAAAAAACTTACAAAATGTGTGGGCAGAAATTAAAATAAGAAATAAAAAAACAATAACATACCAAAACTCGGACAGGAGAAACGAATGTCAAAATTTCGTTTTATTCACGATTTTATCTTTTATAGCGGCGTGATTTTGCCAAATGGACTAGGTTTTTGAATTTTTTAAAAAAGCATAATTTTGAGAAGGTTATAAAGTTGATTGTGTAGGTTCCTTTCTATGCACGCTTAGCAACATAACGATGAATGACAATAAATTCCCTCTGCTGATATAAAAAGTGATATAAAAATTTTCATGATTCTTGGAGAGACTGATAGATTATCTTAAATAACGCTGGAGTGGCAGTAGTTGCATGAATGCAAAACCTCAAAAGACTTCCAAAGGATTTGCAAAGAAATTTGCAGCAGTGAAGGGTTCCAAAAAAGTTAGGCAAAGGCCAGACCTAAGGATCTGTGGGGCTGCCCTTCGCTTTATTTTCTCCGGATGGAGCCTCCATTGTTAGGATTCGAAAAATCGTCGATATACCACCATTTGGGTAAGAAAAAGTGAACTTGATTAGAATATTTCTATGTTTTAAGAAAAATTCATATGTTAGATTTTTATATTATAAGTACTAAATTTTCAAGCATGTAAACATTTCGGGTTCGAAATCCAGGAATTTTTGGTCTAAAGTTTGAAATGTTGATTTTTCTACGAAGTTAAGTCGAAAGAAATGTCGGGGAGATCGAAGGCTGGTGGCTCTTCAAGAAGTCCATCGGGGAGGCCGTCGAAGAAAGGGCAGAAAACTGGTAGACCAGGGATGATAGTGAAGCCAGGGAAAAGGACCAAAAACCCGAAGGAACAAATCCCTATTAGAGTCGTCTCTTCAAATTCTTCGGGCCGATCTTCCTCGCGAAAGGTGCACACAAACGCGACTCCCAGTTCGTTCGCAAAACGGAAGTCGGTCAAAGAACGTCACGCGCCGTTGAAAAGCAAATCTCCTGCTAAACATACGACTTCAGGACTGAAAAAACTCGGTATGTCTTCTGTTCCTAAAACGAAACCATCGCCGAATACAACTTCTGAGCAGTACATTCAACCTTTTACGAGCTCGGAGACCGGATTCCAGAATGTTCGTGTTGAAAGAGAGAGTGGGTCAAAAGGAAAACATTCGACAGATCTCTCAGTTAAGGTTTCTGCAGTAAATGCGAAAGTTGCTTCGCGATCTCGTCTATCGGACTTAAAAGACGACACTCAACAAGCCTATCCTGTTTCAAATGTCACTGCTCCTTCCATAGGCCAATTTCAACATCCTTCTTCACATGCTTCTTTATCACGTATAGATTCTCTAGGAAGATACGGTGATCCTCCGGGCCAACGAAGTCGAAAAGATTCTCCCGGAAGGTACGATCAAGAATCTTCGGATCGATACGCCGAACGAGAATCACCCGCGAGATACAATAAAGAAACAACCGAACGAAAATCTCCCGCGAGATACGTGCAAGAAAATACCGAACGATATGTTGACCGAAAATCCCCCGGACGATACACTGAACAGGATCAGCCACGATATGGTCTGCAAGATCCTCCACCTCGTCGTATTCAACCAGATCAATCACGATATTACCGCAAGAACCCCCTCGACGTCGTCTATCTCCTTTACAAAATCAATGCGAGTATCCAGAAGGTCGATACCGTCAAGAATGTTTGTGCGTGCCTCAAGAATGTTTGCCTCCGATGGTAGTAGTTCCGGATCATTGCGCAACTGCAATCGGGCAAGTGGACGTCGACAGTATAAGGCGCACACATGCTTCCGATCGCCATAAAACCGAAGCTGATTTCAATCCACAATATGCTCCGGACGACTTCGATTATAACAGAGCTTACAACGAAAAACGCTCCAGGCTCTCGCTTTGTAGGGAATATCTCGAAAAAAAGCGACGTGAGAAGATCAAACAAATCTGCAAAGACAAAAGTGATGGAAGGCCAAAAAAGCCGCTTGTATGTATAGACAAAAGCGGGAATGAAAGATACGTCGTGGACGTTCTGGCCGAGCAGAACAAGAACAAGCAGAGCAAGCTGCCCGTATGTAAAGATAAAACGGAACCACAAAAATACGAAGTGAAGCAGCTTAAAACTTCACCGGCAACTCAAAAAATGGATCCACCGCGTAAAGTGGAACCGACGTCGACGAAAAAACTTGAAAAACCAAAGGTGGCGGAGAGAAGCGAAATATTGAAAACGAAGAGTTCCTCAAGTAAAGCGCCTTTCGTCGCTAAAAAGACGCAGAGTCGATCACAGTCGATGAGCACGTTGCCCTCCAAGTCTTCAAAGTCGAAATCTTCGTTAGCGCGAACCAAATCGAGATCGACATCAAAAGGAATATTAGGACGCCCAAGAAATGGAGCAACAAGAAAAAGTTAATGGTAGGAACTGCTGCAGTTGCTCTATTGCTGGCATTAAGTGCATTCGGTTTATATTATTATGATATGCTGGACTTCGAATAAGACTTCATCCTTCGACAAATCTGGATTCTCCGAAATAAAAACTTTTCCTAACTTTCTATTTCATTTTCTAACAACCATTTAGAATTAAAACTAAACATCTGTTTATGTCACCGTGTTTCCATGCCAAGTCATTAGATTAAACTTTTAACTTCCTCAAAGAGATATCATTGTTACCCTCCACTGTCTGGGGCCTTCCAGATTTGTGATCTTCACTGAACAATGGCTTTTTAAAGATTAGATTTTCCGGATCACTTCACGGCCGCAATTTTCATTCAATGTTCACCAAATTTTCATACAATCTCTTTTTGAAAATGTCGAGAGCTTTATTGAATTTCGAAAAAATGGCGGAGCTCCAGACTATTTTTCTTTTCTTTTCTCGATAGAAGGGATAAAAAAAATTATTTAATTTTCTTGATAGAGGAAGTTCCTACTCGGGGTGTTTTATCTTTAATAGAATAAGCAAAATGTTTATCTTCGTAGTTATAAGCCAAAGGTCTGAGCTGATAATTTATTTGGGTTTTATCGTTTCGTGAGTGCATTTCTACGCAGTTATTGATTCACTCAGTAAGTTGCCATAAAGTTTAAGTTGTTAAATTAAATAAGACGTTTTTTAGGTGAAAATGGAGAACCGTTTGTTAAAAAGTGAAAATGTTAGACAAAAAAGAGATGTCAACTATGACAAAATATCTGATTAAAACACTCCAAGATTTCTGCAACGTTTGTCTGCGATTGATGAACACTATGTGACGTCTGAAAGCTTCAATAAGTTCTTCGATGGTATTATAAAGGACCATTCTTTAATTAAAAATTCTCATGAAATCATTACTCGGAGTCCACTGCGCACCGAAGGCCTCGAAGATTTGGTTCCACCACAGATTAGGAGGAAGCCACATTTCGATTTGCCAAATTCCGTTTCTTCTGTTGGCGATTGGAGCAGATATTCAAGTGTAAGTTACGCATTGCAGTATAAAAACGGAACTTCTTATTCAAATCGGACCATGGTCAAAACCCCTAAAATTTAAAAACAAACTTTGTCCACTTCTCGGAATACCCCTTGCTTCAAATAATGTGACAGAATTGTCTACAGGAAATTCGATAATGAAGAACCTCAATTGATCTCTATTCTCGATAACAAAACTCAAAGATTTCGAGATGTGAACAGAGATATTTATAACGCCGCTTCTAATCCAGATGAAGATGAAGCAATGAATGAACTCGACGTTCTTTTAGGAATCCAAGGAAACGTATCTGCTGTTTTTGAAAACGGATGGAAGCCTATTCATGCTGCAGCTAAAATGGAAATTTGAAAGTCGTGAGACATTCTAAAAATGATTATCACGCCAAGGACGAATATGGTAACACTCCGTTACATTTTGCCGTCGAATCAGATAACGATGGCTTCATCGAAATTTTAAAGGATGATGTTAACTCGCAAAACAATTTCGGCTTAACTCCATTGCACATCGCTGCTTATAAAGGCTATGAATTAACCATGGAAAAGTTAATTGAAAACGGTGCGAATGTTACTATACAAGATAACCACGGTTTCACTCCTTTCGATCACGCCATCTTCAATGGATTTTTTTTCGTTTCTTTATTTGATGAGAAATCAGAGAAAGATAGTAGTCGCGCTCTAAATTTCGGGTTAATTAACAATGATATTGATTTAATAAAAAGGTATTGAAAAAAATGGAAACATCATCGATGGTTTTAATCCTCTTCATTTAGCAGTAATGTATGGAGATGTGAATACTATCAAATATTTGGAAGAAAACCATTTTGACATGAACTCCAAAGCCGTTGATGATTGGACCCCTTTGCATTTGGCGGTGGCTCTAGAAAGAACTCATATCGTCGTTTATTGTCAACAGCACTGCTGCTGATGTTAACGCCAGAGGAGCTG
This sequence comes from Orius insidiosus, assembly GCA_014119065.1. NCBI lineage: Eukaryota > Metazoa > Arthropoda > Insecta > Hemiptera > Anthocoridae > Orius > Orius insidiosus. The sequence continues at coordinate 42,736 of JACGAQ010001834.1, read as the reverse complement.
GGAACGTAACATCTCTACATCTAGCTGTAATAACAGCACAGGAGGACATGGTGAAAACCCTTTTGGAAAGAAATGCTTCCATAGAGGGAAAGACAACCGAGGGGTTCACAGCTCTTCACATAGCCACCAAACGTGGCAAAAAAATAAAATTATCGACAGTGGTGCAGACATCGAAGCGAAAACGTCGAAAGGGCTAACTCCTATCTTTTTGATGACATTGAAGTTTTTAGCAAAAGAGGCTAAAGCCTTATGAATTGTATGCAGCGCAAATGGGACGTGGATGTGGTGGAAAATTATGTTGAAACTGTTGGATCAACAATTTGAATTACGTAGATGAAAAGCAATACGTTGCTACATTACGCGCATTGGGTGGACATTTCGATGTAGTAAGATATCTTTGTACTCGATTAAGTCTTCAACGAATAAGAATGAACATGTGTATCCTTTTCACTTAGCAGCGATGAACGGGAAAAAGATCTATTTAAGAACTACTTACTGACTTAAAGATATCATATTATTATGATATGATGAAAAGAGAGATCACAATAGTGCTTTACATTATGCAGTAAAAAATAAAACATAAGTGTATTGAATTATATTGTTCAAAATAAATATTCACTCAGAGAAAGAATTCATCAACAAGACTAATTGAGAAACCCCCTTAGATATTGCGTTCAGCAGTGAAACATCGATGCCATTTTATATCTTGCTTGTCGATGGCGACGGGAGCTCATGGAGAAACGGCTCTTCATCTAGCCGCAAAATACGGACTAAGGACATCGCAAAACGTTTAGTGGAAGAAAAGAGTTCTCAACGTAAAAGATTCTAAAGGATATACTCCTCTCTTACGCTATAGAAAAGGAAATTTAGACTTGGCTCGATACTTAATTGAAAAAGGTTCAATATTAACGACTAGGATATTCACCTTTGCACGTAGCAATAAAAGAAGGAAATCTTAACATGCTAAAATTTTTAGTCCAAAAAAATTCGACATCGAAAGCGGGATGGAGAAGGCAAGACACCACTGCATGCGGCTGTCCATTATGGGCGTTTGGATATGGTGAAATATCTCGTTCAGAAAGGAGCTCAGGTCAATTCCATGGATGGAGAGGACAAAACACCTGTGCATTTGGCCGCAGATGAAGACAACGTAGAAATTCTAACATATTTTGCTGAACACACAAACGCCGATATGATGGCAGAAGATAACCAGAATAGAACACCTCTTCAACTGGCAACAGCTAATAATAGGGGGAAAGCTGTGAGTTATCTATCAGGGATCAAGCGAGAACGAAGAAGTCTCCCATTTGAAAATTTCGTCATGATGAAACACCAGTCGGAAATGACCTACCTCTTATTTCTCATTCAAAGTCCCACATGAAGCTAGGACCTTCACAGATCACTCACGATACCAACGGAACTCTTCTTCTATTCGACGTATTTATTAGAAAAGTCACTGGTCGGAAATACGTCTGCGACATGGAACCGATGCCTCTCGCAGAAGCCCAAGCGTGCGCCCTGAATATCGCTGAAGAATTCGAAGAAATTATGAAAGCGTCCGGCTCCAATAATTTAGACTTTTACAAAATTTATAAAGAAATCGCCAGTAAAGTGGTCGGATGCAAGTTTGACGAAATTTCTTCACTTTTGACTACGTACGCCAAAACGTCTGGTATCAAATCTGAAGATTTGAGAGGTTCATGACGAAATTAGGAGGTGGAAGGAGCCAGAAAAAACTTGATGGCAACATTCGCTGCTGGTTAAAATTTAAAAAAAATTAACGAATAAGGTGCCTTTTTAGTAATCATTTAATGGGGATATTGTAGATTATGGGTTATATCTTTTTGTTATCACTAATCATTAAATTTTATCTTTTAAGATTCAATTTTTGGACCATTATATTATAATATATACGCAAAAAATTATTCAGTTTTTTTCTCTTGCCAGTTAAATTCACCCATTACAGCCCTGAAGAGGACGTCGTCTATTTTGTGTCTGATGACAGCGATGGACTTTTTGTCGCTGAACTTCCGAAGTTGAGTTGCAACGTGTTCGCCGTAAATGTCGTGTTCGTCTCTGTCTAACTCCAAAATGTCCTGGAGGTCTTTGATAACGTTGAAGATCTCTTCGAGCTTCTGCATCCTCTGGACCTTACCGGCGCTACCAGGACGGCTCCCCTCCTCCATACTTCCTGTATCATTTCCCTAAAAGTAGAATAAGATTTTTTAGGTTTTTTTTTTCTTTCGATATATTGAAAAATCAGGAGACTTCAGTTGAGTCATCTCATTAGCAAGATTTAAAATTTACTGATGACTTTTTCTCTGTTGCCTCCTATTTTTTGCGAGAAACTTTTTTTTTTCATACAATATTATAATCTCCGCTGTAAAGCTGTTGATGGTAAACAAAAGAGTCGCTGCTGTCAGTCGACATTATGTAAGTTTTCTATTGAAGATCTGTCCATTGAAAAGCTCAACTAAGTCTTCGATTTTTTTCCGTTCTCAAGAATCATCGATGTTGACAAATTTAGAATTTAAGTTTTTTTTAGTAACAAAACAATAGACAGCTGTAAAAATAATAAAAGATGCCATCAGAGGGTAACATATTTATCAGGGGATTTCAAACTACTGTTGTGTAGCTACTCTCAATAAAACTTTTTTTTTTGCGTACCTTCATAAAATACTAAAAAGGTGTTTTCGCTAAAAAGGTACGTAAAAAGAGTTAAAACACTCTTTTAAACACTCGTAAAGTAAAACGAAAGAAAATAATCGAGGAACTCTCTCAAAGCAGGTTAAAAAGGGCGTTTTCCCGCCAAAAAAAAATTTTGAGGAAGCTAAATAAAATTTCGCTAAATGAATGCTTTCCCGACAAAAAAAGTACTAGTCTGGAGCTGGCCCCGACGGGAACTTCCTTAAAGAAAGTATCTATATAGGGGGAAGTATAACGGAGGGGACGTAAAATGTAGTGGGAAGTATGGGAGGGGAATATAACGGAGGGGAAGTATAACGGAGTGGGAAGTATAACGGAGGGGGAAGTTTATGGGAGGGGAAGTATATGGGAGGGGAAGTATAACGGAGGGGGAAGTATAACGGAGGGGGAAGTATAACGGAGGGGGAAGTATAACGGAGGGGGAAGTATAACGGAGGGGAAGTATAACGGAGTGGGAAGTATAACGGAGGGGGAAGTATAACGGAGTGGGAAATATACGGAGTAGGAAGTATAAAGGAAGGGATGTAGTAGGGAGGGAAAGTATAAAATTTTCCGGGTTTTCCTTTTTTTTTTTTTTTTTTTTTTTTTTTTGAAAAATTTTCTAAGTTTTTTTTTTTTCGAAAAATTTTCCGGGTTTTCTTTTTTTCTTTTTTTTTTTTTTTTTTCGAAAAATTTTCTAAGTTCTTTTTATTGAAATATTTCTAAGTTCTTTTTTCTGAAAAATTTTCCAAGTTTTTTTTTTGAAAATTTTCCGAATTTTCCTTTTTTTTTTTTTTTTTTTTTTTTTTTTTTTTTTTTTTTTTTTTCGAAAAATTTTCAAAGTTCTTTTTTTCGAAAAATTTTCTAAGTCTCAAGGTAGAAATAATGGGCTCTTTGGCCTAGATGTGCCTCTCGTAAAGGGTAGAAGTACGAAATTTCTCCCTACTAAAAAAAATTAATGATAAAAAGTCGCAATTTTTTACACCAAAATTCTTAAAAAATAAGGAGTAATTGGTGAAAATTTGGTGAAAATCGGATTAACGGTTCGGCCGCAGCGAATTTTTTAAATTTCAAACAGTCATATCTCCGCCATTTTTTCGAAATTCAAAAATCGCCCTCGTTACATTCTTCTTCACCGGCTAAAGAAATTTGTGTGAAAATTTGGTGAAAATCGGATGAAAATTGTGGCCGTAAAGTGTTCCGGAAAAAAATGCTACGGACGGCCGGCCGGCACCACAGACAAAGTTGAGATCGGTAAAGATCAATGCAACAAGACCCTTCCCCAAAAACCCGACGTCGAGAGTATAGCAATAACTTCTTTAAGGAAGTTAATTTGAGGAAGCTCTAAATAAAATTTCGCTAAATGAATGCTTTCCCGCCAAAAATTGAGGAAGGTAATAAATTCGCTAAATCAATGCTTTCCCGCCAAAAAATTTGAGGAAGCTAAATAAAATTTCGCTAAATGAATGCTTTCCCGCCAAAAAAATTTGAGGAAGCTAAATAAATTTCGCTAAAGTGAATGCTTTCCCGCCAAAAAATTTGAGGAAGCTAAATAAATTTCGCTAAATGAATGCTTTCCCGCCAAAAAATTGAGGAAGCTAAATAAAAATTTCGCTAAATGAATGCTTTCCCGCCAAAAAATTTGAGGAAGCTAAATAAAATTTCGCTAAATGCTTTCCCGCCAAAAAATTTGAGGAAGCTAAATAAAATTTCGCTAAATGAATGCTTCCCGCCAAAAAATTTGAGGAAGCTAAATAAATTTCGCTAAATGAATGCTTCCCGCCAAAAAAATTGAGGAAGCTAAATAAAATTTCGCTAAATGAATGCTTTCCCGCCAAAAAATTTGAGGAAGCTAAATAAAATTTCGCTAAATGAATGCTTTGCCCGCCAAAAAATTTGAGGAAAGCTAAATAAAATTTCGCTAAATGAATGCTTTCCCCCAAAAAATTTGAGGAAGCTAAATAAATTTCGCTAAATGAATGCTTTCCCGCCAAAAAAATTTGAGGAAGCTAAATAAATTTCGCTAAATGAATGCTTTCCCGCCAAAAAATTTGAGGAAGCTAAATAAAATTTCGCTAAATGAATGCTTTCCCGCCAAAAAATTGAGGAAGCTAAATAAAATTTCGCTAAATCAATGCTTTCCCGCCAAAAAATTGAGGAAGCTAATAAAATTTCGCTAAATCAATGCTTTCCCGCCAAAAAATTTGAGGAAGCTAAATAAAATTTCGCTAAATCAATGCTTTCCCCCAAAAAATTTGAGGAAGCTAAATAAAATTTCGCTAAATCAATGCTTTCCCCCAAAAATTTGAGGAAGCTAAATAAAATTTCGCTAAATCAATGCTTTCCCCCAAAAATTTGAGGAAGCTAAATAAAATTTCGCTAAATCAATGCTTTCCCGCCAAAAATTTGAGGAAGCTAAATAAATTTCGCTAAATCAATGCTTTCCCGCCAAAAAATTTGAGGAAGCTAATAAAATTTCGCTAAATGATGCTTTCCCGCCAAAAAATTGAGGAAGCTAAATAAATTTCGCTAATGCAATGCTTTCCCGCCAAAAAATTTGAGGAAGCTAAATAAAATTTCGCTAAATGAATGCTTTCCCGCCAAAAAATTTGAGGAAGCTAAATAATTTCGCTAAATCAATGCTTTCCCGCCAAAAAATTGAGGAAGCTAAATAAAATTTCGCTAAATCAATGCTTCCCGCCAAAAAATTTGAGGAAGCTAATAAAATTTCGCTAATGAATGCTTTCCCGCCAAAAATTTGAGGAAGCTAAATAAATTTCGCTAAATCAATGCTTTCCCGCCAAAAATTTGAGGAAGCTAAATAAAATTTCGCTAAATGAATGCTTTCCCGCCAAAAAATTTGAGGAAGCTAAATAAAATTTCGCTAATGAATGCTTTCCCCCAAAAATTTGAGGAAGCTAATAAATTTCGCTAAATGAATGCTTTCCCGCCAAAAATTTGAGGAAGCTAAATAAAATTTCGCTAAATCAATGCTTTCCCGCCAAAAAATTGAGGAAGCTAAAAAATTTCGCTAAATAATGCTTTCCCGCCAAAAAATTGAGGAAGCTAAATAAAATTTCGCTAAATCAATGCTTTCCCGCCAAAAAATTTGAGGAAGCTAAATAAAATTTCGCTAAATCATGCTTTCCCGCCAAAAAATTGAGGAAGCTAAATAAATTTCGCTAAATGAATGCTTTCCCGCCAAAAAATTTGAGGAAGCTAAATAAAATTTCGCTAAATCAATGCTTTCCCGCCAAAAAATTTGAGGAAGCTAAATAAAATTTCGCTAAATCAATGCTTTCCCGCCAAAAAATTTGAGGAAGCTAAATAAAATTTCGCTAAATCATGCTTTCCCGCCAAAAATTTGAGGAAGCTAAATAAATTTCGCTAAATCAATGCTTTCCCGCCAAAAAATTTGAGGAAGCTAAATAAAATTTCGCTAAATGAATGCTTTCCCGCCAAAAAATTTGAGGAAGCTAAATAAATTTCGCTAAATCAATGCTTTCCCGCCAAAAAATTTGAGGAAGCTAAATAAATTTCGCTAAATCAATGCTTTCCCGCCAAAAAATTTGAGGAAGCTCTAAATAAAATTTCGCTAAATCAATGCTTTCCCGCCAAAAATTTGAGGAAGCTAAATAAAATTTCGCTAAATGAATGCTTTCCCGCCAAAAAATTTGAGGAAGCTAAATAAAATTTCGCTAAATCAATGCTTTCCCGCCAAAAAATTTGAGGAAGCTAAATAAAATTTCGCTAAATGAATGCTTTCCCGCCAAAAAATTTGAGGAAGCTAAATAAAATTTCGCTAAATGCATGCTTTCCCCCAAAAAATTTGAGGAAGCTAAATAAAATTTCGCTAAATCAATGCTTTCCCGCCAAAAAATTTGAGGAAGCTAAATAAAATTTCGCTAAATCAATGCTTTCCCGCCAAAAAATTTGAGGAAGCTAAATAAAATTTCGCTAAATCAATGCTTTCCCTCCAAAAAATTTGAGGAAGCTAAATAAAATTTCGCTAAATGCATGCTTTCCCGCCAAAAAATTGAGGAAGCTAAATAAAATTTCGCTAAATGAATGCTTTCCCGCCAAAAATTTGAGGAAGCTAATAAAATTTCGCTAAATGAATGCTTTCCCGCCAAAAAATTGAGGAAGCTAAAAAATTTCGCTAAATCAATGCTTTCCCGCCAAAAATTGAGGAAGCTAAAAAATTTCGCTAAATCAATGCTTTCCCGCCAAAAAATTGAGGAAGCTAAATAAATTTCGCTAAATCAATGCTTTCCCGCCAAAAAATTTGAGGAAGCTAAATAAAATTTCGCTAAATCAATGCTTTCCCGCCAAAAAATTTGAGGAAGCTAAATAAAATTTCGCTAAATCAATGCTTTCCCGCCAAAAAATTTGAGGAAGCTAAATAAAATTTCGCTAAATCAATGCTTTCCCGCCAAAAAATTTGAGGAAGCTAAATAAAATTTCGCTAAATGAATGCTTTCCCGCCAAAAAATTTGAGGAAGCTAAATAAAATTTGCTAAATGAATGCTTTCCCGCCAAAAAATTTGAGGAAGCTAAATAAATTTCGCTAAATCAATGCTTTCCCTCCAAAAAATTTGAGGAAGCTAAATAAAATTTCGCTAAATCAATGCTTTCCCTCCAAAAAATTTGAGGAAGCTAAATAAATTTCGCTAAATGCATGCTTTCCCGCCAAAAAATTGAAAGCTAAATGAAATTTCGCTAAATCAATGCTTTCCCGCCAAAAAATTTGAGGAAGCTAAATAAATTTCGCTAAATGAATGCTTTCCCGCCAAAAAATTTGAGGAACTAAATAAAATTTCGCTAAATCAATGCTTTCCCTCCAAAAAATTTGAGGAAGCTCTAAATAAAATTTCGCTAAATGAATGCTTTCCCGCCAAAAAATTTGAGGAAGGTAAATAAAATTTCGCTAAATGAATGCTTTCCCGCCAAAAAATTGAGGAAGCTAAATAAAATTTCGCTAAATGATGCTTCCCGCCAAAAAATTGAGGAAGCTAAATAAAATTTCGCTAAATGAATGCTTTCCCGCCAAAAAATTTGAGGAAGCTAAATAAAATTTCGCTAAATGAATGCTTTCCCGCCAAAAAATTGAGGAAGCTAAAAAAATTTCGCTAAATGAATGCTTTCCCGCCAAAAAATTGAGGAAGCTAAATAAAATTTCGCTAAAAATGCTTTCCCGCCAAAAAATTTGAGGAAGCTAATAAAATTTCGCTAAATGAATGCTTTCCCGCCAAAAAATTTGAGGAAGCTAAATAAAATTTCGCTAAATGAATGCTTTCCCCAAAAAATTGAGGAAGCTAAATAAAATTTCGCTAAATCATGCTTTCCCGCCAAAAAATTTGAGGAAGCTAAATAAAATTTCGCTAAATGAATGCTTTCCCGCCAAAAAATTTGAGGAAGCTAAATAAAATTTCGCTAATGAATGCTTTCCCGCCAAAAAATTTGAGGAAGCTAAATAAAATTTCGCTAAATGAATGCTTTCCCGCCAAAAAATTTGAGGAAGCTAAATAAAATTTCGCTAAATCAATGCTTTCCCGCCAAAAAATTTGAGGAAGCTAATAAAATTTCGCTAAATGAATGCTTTCCCGCCAAAAAATTTGAGGAAGCTAAATAAAATTTCGCTAAATGAATGCTTTCCCCCAAAAAATTTGAGGAAGCTAAATAAAATTTCGCTAAATCAATGCTTTCCCCCAAAAATTTGAGGAAGCTAAATAAAATTTCGCTAAATCAATGCTTTCCCTCCAAAAAATTTGAGGAAGCTCTAATAAAATTTCGCTAAAAATGCTTTCCCGCCAAAAAATTTGAAAGCTAAATAAAATTTCGCTAAATGAATCTTTCCCGCCAAAAAATTTGAGGAAGCTAAATAAAATTTCGCTAAATGAATGCTTTCCCGCCAAAAAATTTGAGGAACTAAATAAAATTTCGCTAAATGATGCTTTCCCGCCATAAAATTGAGGAAATCGTCGCGTTAGTTCTAACACCGGACAAGTCATTTTTCCAAGGTTTTCAGAAGAGCCAATACGGATTAATTTCTCATTTGAATCAATGCATTATCTGTTGGCTAAATCGTGAACTACACGTTTTCTGTTGGTAATGGGTTAAACTGCATTCGATCCACCACAAAATTTACCATCAGAAACAATACCTAACTCAAAATTGATAAAAAATGACTTATCCGGTGTTAGAACTAACGCGACGAAATCTCCCAAAATCGGGTAAAAATGGTGTTTTCCCGCTCTGAAATGGAGGATGGTCCCTCAAAATCAGACAAAACGGTTGCTTTTCAGCACCAAAAAAAATTTTTTTCTTAAGGCAAAATGGATATTCTCCTGCAAAAAAATTTGGGTACCCGTATATGTTTTATATTTGTCCGTACCCCTGACATCCTTTCGTGTATGTTAGGGGTTACGCTTACCCAAGTTTGAAAAGCTTGTTCTAAGTAATACATTGAGTGTTCACATGGGAAAACATTTTAGTTTATAAAAAACGCAATAGGTGTCGCTCTTAGTTCGATTGACTCGCTATACTCACTGCACTTCACATTTCTTCGATGAAGTGGTCAGAAGTTCGAAAACTGCTCCTCGACGGTTCTTTATTGATCTCTGGAAGCATAAAAAGGTTGTGATCATGTCGTCTCTTGCACCTGAAAGTACCCAAACCTCACACATAGATTTTCCCTTTAGGTTTTACCTGAACATTCTGAGGTTTAGAAATAAAAAGGAATTTCGATTGTACCGAACGTCCTTCCCACGTTGCTTTGAACCGATTTCTATTATTGAGACTACCACAAAACTTTTTTTCTTTTGTACACAGAAACCTATTAAATAAAATAACCTCAAAATGAGGAACGTTTAGATAGATATCTTCTTAAGATGATTACTCTGTAGTTAGCACGGTTGATTAATTCTGTTTACTAAGGATGAAGGACAGATCGACGTTTTTTATTTAAAAAAAATTTTAGGAAAAGATAAATCAAGTTGCTACCTGTCGTTAGTGAAACTTCACTTTTCAAAACAATAATAAATTTTTTCCCGTTCAGATGTTAGCTTTTTTTTGTGCCAAAAAAGCGGAACATTCCTTGTTGTATTTGAGGTTCGATCTTTTCACCGGAACCGTTTCCAATCAAGACTTTTGTCCCGTATTGGAAGAGAATTTTTAAGACGTTGGACTAACGGGGGTTCCTTTTGTTCCTCATTTTGACTCGGTTGACGTCGGAGGGAATCCATAGGATGTTCAAGTACCGCAATTTTCCGACGTACTCGTGAAATCAAAGCGTACGTTAACCTTTTTTTATACGGATAAATAAGGAAAACGTCTAAAAATTTGTCTTTTCATTTTTAAGTTTTCCGATTGTGTTTGTAGTTTGATAAAATATGAGTGCTACATCTCGTCCGAAAGTATTCTCGTCCTAAACTTAATGGAAAAAGAAAAAATATATACACTGTCATCTCGTCCGAAAGTAATCTCGCCCTAACAGGCTACGCCCCTTTTTAGGACGAGATGACAGTAGGACGAGAAGACATTCGGACAAGTCGTTTTTAATTTTTATACAATTTAAAATATTATTCTTTGTTAAATTAGAAATCATCTCGTCCGAAAGAATTCTCGTCCTACAGTCATCTCGTCCTAAAACTAACGCACAAAAATTGGAGAAATGCGGCAGCGTTCCACCCCAGCAAGTTTTAATCTCCTTCTTGGGCGTACCGAGCTCATCATACAGCAAAAAAATTAACCCCCTTTTGTCATAAAACGAGCTGATCCTCGCAAAAATAAACAAACAAACCGATCGTGCTGGGGTGAAATGCCGCATTTCTCCGACGCAGCAATTTTTGTGCGTTAGTTTTAGGACGAGATGACAGTAGGACGAAATACTTTCGGATGAGATTACATTTCATTGAATTTTAACTACTTAATATTTTTAGGACGAGAATATTTCGTACGAGTTGATTTCTATTTTAATAAAGCACCTACTTAATATTTAAAAAATTGTATAAAAATTGAAATCCACTTGTCCGAATGTATCTCGTCCTACTGTCATCTCGTCCTAAAAAGGGGCGTAGCCTGTTAGGACGAGATTACTTTCGGACAAGATGACAGTTTATATTTTTTCTTTTTCTATTATTTTTAGGACGAGAATACTTTAGGACGAGAATTTATTCGGACGAGATGTGTGCCCCTAAAATAGCACTTTTAAAAAATTAGGGAAACTGAAAAAAAAGTTAGATTCCTGTGGATTTGAACCTACGACCTTTGGGTTTCATGCCCACTACTCTTATAACTGAGCTAGGATACTTACTTCTTTCTCTTTGTAACTTCCTCAAAGAGAAGTTATTGTGACACCCATCACATTGTGATCTTTACCGATCGGTTGTCTGTGGCGCCGTTTTGTTTAATGAGGTACTGCCGTACTATTGGTCCGATCTTCACCTTCGATCAAATACTCCTTACAGTATTCTATCTAGCTATACTATATTCCTGCTGCGATTGACCAGGCTGGGTGACGACTTCCAGTTTTTCTACCTTCATAATTTTCGACAGTGGGGAAAATTTATTGAACTGCGCTACTTTGAGGAAGTTCCCGTCGGTGCTAGCTATAGATTAGTACTTTTTCTTTATTTTTTACTATAATAAAATTTTCAGGAAGACAGGTTGACACTGTGGTAGCATCAATAACCTGATGGGAAAAAAAGGAAGTTAAACGTGTGGGATGAGAATCAAGATCGACAATAATCTTACCAAAAGTTTTCCATAGCACAGTTGGCAGAACTGGGTGTGAAATCCAAAGGTCGTAGGTTCAAAACTCGCTGAGGGCTAATTTTTTTCTACCTATTTCCTCCTTCCCAATTTTTTCAGTTTAATAAAAAGCGGCGAAGTTGAACACTGAGCAATTTACAAAACTTTTTGTATCTTCTTTTGCTCATAAGGGAGTTGGAAATTTAATTTAAAATTGATTACCCAATGAGGGTAATCTGTGACAAATCATAAAAAGGTTTAGATTACGTTAAAATATTATGATAGACCATTTCGGAGCATCGGCTAATGTGCGTTTTCATTCTCTCGCTGGACTCTGAGGTTTAATGACGGCCTTTGACGTCACTGGAGGTAGCGTCAATGAGTTTTTTCACCGAGCCTAATATCCTTTCGCACAAACGATATAAGTGTGAACATAAGAATAAGAAAAAAAAACGAGTAAAAAACGGACGTGGAAGATTCTATGCTGGAGAAGATTATTTCCGCTAGCAGTTTATGGACAGAAATCACGGAATGTGCTCGCCTCACGTTTTATCGAACAAAAAAAATGTTTTTCTGGAGGTTTCTCAGCACAACTTATAAAAAGTACTGGTTTGAAGAGCTTCCAACGAAAACTTCCTTAAAGAGAAGTAACAATATTGGAGGGGGAAGTATAATGGAGGGGGAAGTATATAGAAGGGGACTTAAAACGAGGGGGACGTATAGTTAGGGGAAGTATAACAGAGGGGGAAGTATAAGGGAGGGAAAGTATAAGAAAGGGGGAAGTTTTTTTTTTCGAAAAATTTTCCTAGTTTTTTTTTAATTTTCCGTTTTTATTTTTTCCGAGTTTTTTTTGGCAAATTTTCGAGTTTTTTTTAGGAAAATTTTCCGAGTTTTTTTTTGGAAATTTTCCGATTTTTTTTTGGGAAAATTTTCCGAGTTTTTTTTTTCGAAAATTTTATAAGTGTCAAGGTAGAAATAATGGGCTCTTTGCCCTGGGGATGTGCCCCTCGTATGGGTAGAAGTATGAAATTTCTCCCTACAAAAAAAATAATAATTAAAAAGTGGCAATTTTTATACCAAAAATTCTTAATAAATGTAAGGAGTAATTGGTGAAAATTTGGTGAAAATCGACTAACGGTTCGGCCGCAGCGAATTTTTTAAAATTTCAAACAGCCATATCTCCGCCATTTTTTCGAAATTCAAAAATCGCCCTCGTTACATTCTTCTTCACCGGCTAAAGAAATTTGTGTGAAAATTTGGTGAAAATCGGTGAAAACTGTGGCCGTAAAGTGTTCCAGAAAAAATGCTACGGCCGGCCGGCACCATAGACAAAGTTGAGATCGGTGTAGATCCATATTCGAATAACCCTACAGGGTCTGGAAGAACCCTCCCCAAAAACCCGACGTGGAGGGTATCACAATAACTTCAGAGTTCATCTATATGCCACTTTGGTGAAGAACGATTTACTTATTTGGGAAAGACCACTGATGATTGACCGCCTTTTAGACATTCCATTTGAGGGAGTTTAAATTATCCACATAAAAAGAAAATTATAAACAATGACTTAGTAGAAGAAAAAGAGGTTGACAAAATTTTTAGCATGACTATCGAAAATTTGGTGACAAGGTTGTTTCTGACTTTTTAACCCGAGATTTTTTGTAGACTCTCGGATCCGGGACGTTCGTGAAAGTTCATAAAAAACTTTTCATTGTCCGGATATAATTTTTAGTGCGGAAAATAGTTTATAACATTTTTTTAGTAGAAAAGTCGGCTTTGTTTGACCGGTAGTTGTATGCATCTCTGTATCCAATACTTTCCAAGAAGTTTTAAGTACCTGAGCCCATTTTTGCCACTCTTTTGTCCTTCCACATCCTCACACATCGTGAAGACCAAACATTAGAATGCGAATTCTTCAGCAGGTAGCTTCTGAGGTAGAAAAGGATGCTTGAAGACACCTTAACCTTTTTTCCATTAAACCCCTTGAAAAGGCCTGTATATCATCTTGTTTTCACACTCATGACGTCGTACTTCAGCCACAGACTTAAAATTCTAAGAAGGTTTTAAAATGGATAATTGAAAAGGAAATAGCCTATAGGAATTAATCGCTGTTTAAAATTCGATGCGAGGAGTAGCAGAATGATAAAAATAAAGTAGCATAATCAAGGACATCTTAGGCAATTTTCAAAGAATCCTGAATGTTTATAATTATTTTTTCCGCTATTTTATTACATACTGCAATTATAGGGTTAGGCTGGCTGTGCGGAGTAACAAAAGTTTACTGCTAAAAGCTGTGTTTGTGAGGGACCGCTACTTTCTTAACAAATAGACATTTTAAGTTTATTTTTGTGGCTCGTGTTGTCAATAACACGTAATTACATAAGTAGGTGACGTCTGTTAAGACGGACGTGCTCAAAGTGAAAACGGAGAAATGGTTTGCATTAAGGGATTAGGCAAAGAGGGGCTCATCAGTGAAAGTGCACTGGGGAGGGTAGAAGAAAAAGAGAGGAGTCGGAGTGGGGAAGCCCGAACAACCGTTTTCTCGAGTAGGCTGCCGGCTCAGTCATCGTCGCGCCATGGCGCTCTACGCGCGTCTGTGTTTATTTTTCACGTTTATAACGTTCGCGTTGTCCAAAGTCGTTGTGCACAGATGCTGCCCGTTTAACGTGACACTCGACAGTTCTCTAAACTGCAAAGGGGTCGAGACGAAGAGTGGGCGCCGGCTGTCTACATACCGGAGAAGAAGACGTTTTTAGTTCCAGGTACCCTTCCTGATGATTGGACCTTTCAAGTTAAACGTCCCGATTGTCATCATCCGAAATTTATGAGCTCCAATTCAACGCCGCCGAAATACGTGACCTTCTTAAACGGAAGTTTGTTGATTATTCCTTTTTTTAAAGAGAAGATACATCCCGAGCATTACTGTTTGGATAAAACGGGAGCTTTGGTATGTCTTGAGAGCGATGAAGTATTGATACCGAAATGCTGCGGGTCAGGTGGAGCTTATTCCGAAAAGAAGGCGTCTTGCGTCCACAGCACTGTGGAACATCAAGTATTTAAAGATTTACGTACGATACAAATTTCCCGAATGTTCCGACCCCGGTTTGAATTTCGTCATAGGAGGGAAGTTGAACTCGACTTTTTGGTTGAAGGAAGACGGAAATTTGACCGACGATTCCGGAAAGACGTTGACTTCAGACGAATTCTGTTTGGAGAAGATCGAAGAGTATCCGGAGGAGCCGGTACACGTGTTTACATGCCCGCCGAAATTGATATCGAGAAGCCAAAACGACATACGTTTCACGTTGTATCCGATGGGTCTGTTTTTATCCGTGTTTTTCTTGGCTATCACTCTGGTAGCTTCATGCCTTTTGCCAAGCACTTATCACGTACTCCACTGGAGATGTCAGACAAATCACGTCGCTTGTTTACTCATCGGAGATCTTCTTCTCGCCGTCACTCAACTTTCCGGCGATGCGTTACAAGGTCCCGCCTGCGTCTTTGTAGGTATGTACCAAATTTTCACATAAACTGCCAACTATTTCAGCTTCCTTGCCTTCAGTTCCACTTTTTAAAGTTTTTTCTTAGTTTCCGGTTCAATAAGATCTTTATCTTTTAGTTTATCAGGAGCAGAAACGTTATATATAAAACACAGTTTATTTGATTAGAAAGTGATAAGATAAACAATAAATGCCCTTGTATTGAACTGACTACCTACGAATATTAGGTTTGTTGACCTTTCGGTGCTATCTATAACTGACTCATGGACATTTTTGAACAAACATAATCCCTTAGGTACCTGCTAGGGCGGCTACATTGACCTAAAAACGCTGTCAATCATTTCTAAAAGGGAGTTTGAAAAGTATTTTAAAATTGGGTCAAAATGACCCTTTTTTGGATCAAAATTTTAGTCTTTATTAGTCCTCACGGCCCTAATTTTGGAACGATCTTCATAAAATTTCCCACGGGGAAGCTGCCAAGATATGAGTGGGAAAAATTCTGTTATAAATTTTAAGCGGGAAAAATAGAGAAAAAAACCCTATGCGGTCATGTTCCACGCATTTTGTTAACAGCTAAAAAAAAGGTTTAAAAGTCGTGCACCACTTTTCCCTCTGGCGTTCCGTTTATAATGCGTCACGCATTATGGAAATTTAATGCTATACCTCGTAAGGTTTAAAATGGTTGGCATCGGGGAGTTAGGACTTTGCCATGACAGAACACGCGTGGACTTGCCCGGGGGTGATGGGGTACAAAATTCCCTCCACGCCACCTGTTGACTGAAATAGCGTCCCCCAACTCTTTCGAAAAAAATCATTCGATGATCCCAAAGTCAAGAAAAATCCTTCACAGGCATTTTCCTCGGTCTTTCTGCCGACAAACACATGTTTTGATGATTTTGGGGAGTTTTTCGACGGTCTTAATCCTGAGAAACTTCATTTAACATTTCTTGCCATTCTTTCTGCCGATTAACTCCCGGTTTTTACGGATTTTACTGAGTTTTTCGAAGGTATCTCAGAGAAACTTCGTTTTATAGTATTTTCGGCGGTTTTTATTGGATTTCACGGAGTTTTTCCTTGACCCTAACCCTGAGAAACTTCATTTAATGGTATTTGTCGGTCTTTCTGGCGATAAGCTCCGTATTATCGGATTTTGGTGAGTTTTTCAGCGGTCTATGAGAAACTTCGTTTAATAGTATTTTCGGCGGTTTTTGTCGGTCTACCTGCCGATAAACCCGTTTTATTGGATTTCAGGAGTTTTTCCTTCCCTAACCCTGAGAAACTTCATTTAATGGTATTTGTCGTCTTTCTGGCGATAAGCTCCCGTATTATCGGATTTTGGTGAGTTTTTCCGCGGTCTTAACTATGAGAAACTTCGTTAATAGTATTTTCGGCGGTTTTTTTGGATTTCAGGAGTTTTTTCTTGCCCTAACCCTGAGAAACTTCATTTAATGGTATTTGTCGGTCTTTCTGGCGATAAGCTCCGTTTATTTTGGTGAGTTTTTCCGCGGTCTTAACTATAGAAACTTCGTTTTAGTATTTTCGGCGGTTTTTGTCGGTCTACCTGCCGATAACTCCCGTTTTTTTGGATTTCAAGAGTTTTTCCTTGGCCTAACCCTGAGAAACTTCATTTAACGGTATTTGTCGGTCTTTCTGGCGATAAGCTTCCGTTTTATCGGATTTTGGTGAGTTTTTCAGCGGTCTTAACTATAGAAACTTCGTTTATAGTATTTTCGGCGGTTTTTGTCGGTCTTCTGCCGATTTTATAGGATTTTTGGGAGTTTTTCCTCGATCCTAACCCGTTTATCGTAATAGTTTTTGCCAGTCTTTCTGCCGATGAACTCCCGTTTTATAGGGTTTCAGGGAGTGCTTTCACGGTCCTAAACCTGAGGAACTTTATTAACCGTAGGTGCGGCGGGGCTTGTCGGTCTTTCTGCCGAAAAACGATTTTTTTGCGGTCATTCTCTCCACAACGAGCTCCTCTTCTGTCCTCTGCTTTAAAGGCTTCCATATCCCAGTTTCCCCAAAAATCATGACGTCCTGGCCCCCCATTTTTGAGCAATTTTCTTCCAGATTTTTGTAAATTTTTAGTCTCTTTCCGACAATCAATGGTAGAGAAGAAAAAGTATTTAGGATGACGAAACAGTTATTTTCGAGTCCGTGGACAGAAAAAAACCGTTCTTTTAACGCTTCGCAATAATCCCTCGTGAATGATTGGCCACCCGTAAACGTTTAGATTGGATTTGTACTATTGAGAAAAGAAGGGAAAGAAAAAAAAAACTTTTATTTGGTCGTATTTTCAATCATTTTTCCAACAACAGTTAGACCCTCGACTAGGTACCATCGTTATATAACAAAGAAAAAATTAAACTTTTTTTCTGAAGAAAGACCGGTTTTTTAACCGGTTCTAAACATATAGGTGACAAATTATTAAAACGTATACCTCCTCAATTTTTCTATCTGAAACCTTAGTTAAGATAACGGAAGTTTCTGTGTTAAAAAAAAAGTTCTTTTTCGGCATAAGAACAGAAGCATCCCATTAGAGGGCTCACATAGTCGTTAGTTTTTCCACTTTTTTTGTGTTAACCCAGTTTACCTGGGTCTGATTTTCGACCCTTAGGAATTGGTGGTAATTTAAAAAAATTTTTGGACCGTTAATTCATCAGATATCAATAAAAAGAAATAGTTTAAAAGGGGTTTCTAAATGGCCCCGACTGTGGGAACATCTGCGTTATTGTTCAGCTTTCCCTCAAGACTGTCCATCCCGAACAAGAGGGCCCTTCTTGTGACGGAGAAGGCGAAAAATGAGGAACCATTGAATGTCCAATGAGGTCCCTCCTCCCTTGTAGAACCCCATTGTCGTGACCGATTGGTTCCGCTCATTGGTGAGGTTCAGATATTTATGTTATGCTTGTACGAGATTATCGGGGGAAGAAAAAAGAGGGGAAATTTTTCAATAGAAGGTAAATTGAACTAGAAACTCTTTTGTTGCGAAAAGGATATTTTGTATAATAAGAAATAAACCCGGGGGATCTTGATTATAGGGGTTTAGGGCGATTATAAAATTCTTTCTCCACCAGGTGCTTGGGGAGTCTAATCATTAAAAACGTTCTAAACCCTCAAATCTTCAGTTCATTTCCGAAAAGAATTTTATGCAAACAACTAAAGGATCTTGGCGGCCATTGTGACATATCACGACTGTTCTGCCACTCAACTAGTAAAAGTAGGACCATTCATCTTTATGATGCCTTTCATGCTACCTATTGCCCGTCAACAAATGGACGATTTATTTCTTTGGGGCTCTTCACTCATTCGCTATAAAATAGGGCTACTGAAACTGTCGTCAAGGTCTGCGTGGTTATACCGCTGCTACCTACGTGGTTATAACGCTGCCATCTAAGTGGTTGTATCTGCGTGGTTATACCGCTGCTATCGAAGTGGTTATACCACTTGCGTGGTTATACCGCTGCTATAAGTGGTTATACCTCTCTACGTGGTTATACCGCTGCATCTAAGTGGTTATACACTCAAATCTGCGTGGTTATACCGCTGCTATCGTGGTTATACCACTCAAATCTGCGTGGTTATACCGCTGCTATCTAAGTGGTTATACTCAAATCTGCGGTTATACCGCTGCTATCTAAGTGGTTATACGTTGCCACTTATACACCATCTACGTGGTTACACCACTGCCATCTACGTGGTTATACACCTGCGTGTTATACCACTGCATCTAAGTGGTTATACCACTGCATCTAACGGTTATACCACTGCATGGTTATACCACTGCCATCTAGTGGTTATACCACTGCCATCTAGTGGTTTATACTGCCATAGTGGTTATACCACTGCCATCTAGTGGTTACCACTGCCATCTACGTGGTTACGCTGCTATCTAAGGGTTATAACGTTGCCATCTAAGTTATAAACTGCCATCTACGTGGTTATACACTGCCACTGAGTGGTTATACCTGCTATCTAAGTGGTTATACCGCTGCTATCTAGTGGTTATACCACTGCCATCACGTGGTTATACACTGCTATCTCGTGGTTTACCTGCATCTACGTGGTTATACCACTGCCATCTACGTGGTTATACCGCTGCTATCAGTGGTATACTCATCTACGTGATAATACCGCTGCTTCTACGTGGTTATACCACTGCCATCTACGTGGTTATACCGCTGCTATCTAAGTGGTTATACCTCTACGTTATACCGCTGCCTACGTGGTTGTACCACTGCCATCTACGTGGTAATACCGCTGCTACCTACGTGGTTATACCACTGCCATCTACATGTTTATACCACTGCTAACTACATAGGTAGTCGTACCACTGCTTAATTTAATTTTTAAATTTTAGTGCCCAGAGTTTTGCCACTTTAACAATTTCCGATAGCGAAAAAACGTGCTGAGTTAACCCAACTAATTACGTTGGTAGTAGCGTAATATAAAACTCAACAGACGGACATAAAAAGGTTATCTCTTTTCACACGTGTTGAATTTTTTATCACAATAGGCAATTTCAAACGTATCAACTTTAAAAAATTGCCAAAAAAGAGATTTTAACGGTCGATTATGGAGGAAGAATTTTTAATCGGGAAATTCGAAGATGACGTTTTTATGTTTATTGAGGTTAGATCGATGATCGGAATTGAGAAAGACATATCGTCTCTTGTCCACACTTAAGATAATGGGCAAACATCCTTGGACCAGTATGTAGAATATCAATCATCGATTCAAGTTTGACATTCAAGGTTATGGAACAATGTAATGTAATCTATACATTAGGGAAAGAAAAAAAAGTTACATAATCGGCCATAGGCACTCGTATTATCCTAAACAAACTTCTTTATATCGTTATCCAAGTAGTAAAGGCGTTACTGACCGATTGTCTCCGGTTGAGGAATGGACGAAAGGGCAAGGAACCAAAGCGGCCTTGGGAAGGATAAATATTTTCTGGAACGTCCTCTGAAATATGGAATTTATGGCCTTTATGACTTTTTACGTTTTTCTTACCTTTTCCGGAGGTCTTTTTGAAGAAAATTCAATACCTGAAAGTTGTAAAAAACAATAACTTTCTCAAATTCAGAAAAGCCAGGAAATCCTATGAAACATATGTTTCTCAAAGTCAGGAGCGTTAAACAAAAGAATCAGTAGCTGTTGGATCTAAAACCTGGCTAAGCGCCAAATCGCGTTAATTCTACACGGACAAGTCATTTTATGTCAGTTTTGAGTTAGCCATTGTTTCTGATGGTAAATTTTGTGATGGATCGAATTCCGTTGGTAGTTTAACCTATAATCAACAGAAAACGCGTAGTTCACGATTTAGCCACAGGTAATGCATTGATTCAAATGAGAAATTAATCCGTATTTTGGCTCTCCTGAAAACCTTGGAAAAATGGCAGTGGTAAAACCACGTAGTAGGAGCGGCAGCGTTAAACCACAGATGGCAGTGGTATAAATAGATAGCAGCGGTATATACGTAGATGGCAGTGGTATACCACGTAGATAGCACGGTATTATCACGTAGATAGCAGCGGTATTATCACGTAGATGACAGTGGTACAACATAGATGGCAGCGTTATAAACCACTTAGATAGCAGCGGTATAACCACGTAGATGGCAGTGGTATAACCGTAGATAGCAGCGGTATTATCACGTAGATAGCAGCGGTATCACGTAGATGCAGTGGTATAACCACAGATAGCAGCGGTATAACCACTAGGTAGAGTGGATAACCGCAGATGTGAGTGTATAACCAGATAGCAGCGGTATAACCACGTAGATGGCAGTGGTACAACCACTTAGGGAAATGCTTCTATGGAAACGCCCAAAAAGGGTGTTTCTCGGCAGAAGGCCCAAGAAAAACACCCGAAAACCCCGACAGTAGTGGTGTTCATCGAGCTGAAGACTTCATAGCAGTGGGACCTAAAACCAGCCCATTTCTGCCGCCCATTTTCATTTGAAATTTCTTTTTTCTTTATTGGAAAATGCTTTTTCATTAACATACTCGAGAGTTTCAAAACAATGGATTGACCTTCAAAACGGCAATGAGGCGTGGAGCTGTTTTGTTTAAAAAAATGGCATCATAATAATACGATAAAACATCTTTTAATCTTATTTCTTAAAATTTTATCTTATTCTAAGAATAATATTGTAATCGTCGAAATGTTTATAAATTCGCAGTGTAACAATTTCTTTTTTCTCTCGCGCCGTCATGCGGTCATGGCTTTTCGTCTCGGCAACGTCGCACTCGCTCCAAATAGAAGTCAAGAAAGGTCGTATATTGGAAAACGTCCTTTTTTCCGAGCATAAGCATACAATGAGAAATTAACATAACATGGCTCCGAGGCATACGGAGGCAAATTTGAAATACAAATTTTCGATTTTCCACAATCCGACTGCCAATAACGACTTGAGCACTAAAATGTGCGCAGTAAACCTAAAAGATGGCATTTCTTTACCCTTTGTTTCCATAGGGTAATGCAAGCTGATGAAAAATGCAGACGTTGCCATAGAAGACATAAAAATGCATCTAGTTTTCATAGCCATTTTTGTAGCAGAAACTTGATTTCTTTGTCTTCAAAAGGATATTTTTCTGGGAGGTTGATAGGCCCTGTACTGCTTTAAATTCTGCAGAATCAAAAATATTGTCGTCGTCTCCACAATCTCTGGGTAACTTGTGTTGCAAGCTAAGAAAATTGAGAGCAGATTAGGATCAGCTGGGTGCAATAGTTTTGGTCACGAATTAGGTTTTTTTTCTTATTTTTAGAGGAATCAAAGTCCAGAAATGTTTAATTTAGCTTCATTATCGATGATGTCATGTGATGAGAGAGATCTGAAGCAACCCGCTAATTATCTAATTGCCTTCGGCTCCCTTCATTAATTCTTGGTCTATTAACCAAACATCGGACTCCCCGGTTTTTCTCTCCTAATTTCTCAGAATCGGGGAGTGCTTGCGAAAACGTCCTTGTCGATTCTGCACTCGGATAAACGCGTAGAAGGTGGAGGCCGAGATGGATCGAATTCCTTTCGATTGAATGGATTTCTGAAGAGGGGAGAGAGAGAAAATATTGTACACTGACATTTTTAAAATTTTTTCCCCCTCGTACCTTATGACGTCAAAGGAAATGAAAAATTAAAAATGAGGCAAAAAAAGCTTGAAATCAGCAAAAAGAAAAAGATAATTTTGTTCTATTTTCTATTTTTATAAAATCTTGTTTTGACAAAAGCCAGAAAAAGCTGTTGTATACGGCCTTAACCTGCCATCCATATAGGTTGAAATTATAACTTCGGTCCTTTTATAGATTTAGAAAGAAAAAAATCTAGCCCATATTTTTTAAGCTTCCTTATAAGGACCTCTCCGCACAAACGGTGTGAAAAGGGGCATCTGGGGGTTTTAATGCCACTCTATGCCGGCTAGTGGTAAGAGTAAAAGGCTTTGACCATTGACCCACGTAGGTTTTGCAACATCCTAGTAGGAAACCTCCGATGGCCTTCATTGCTCTGAATGTTCCGTCTGGCTACGTCCAGACTTTTTGTGGACAAACAATCAAAATCAAGGTAACGAGCGAAAGAGATTTGAAAACCTTCGACCTTTTTGCGGTTATCAGAGATAAACCGAAGTGGGGAAAATCGCAGGTTTGCCGCAACTGGATCGAATCCAGATAACGACCTTCTGGAAGAAGGAAATCATGTTGCTAAGGAAAAAAAATCACCGGTTATGAAGAATTTAAAGGGTTTGTTATGTAAGAATGAGGACAGCCTTGGGTGTGGCGGAGTCTGCCGTTTTCAAAGATCTCCCAAACCGGGACTAGCGTCTCCTTTTTAAGGCAACATTTCACGAGACTGGGAATTGTCTGCCATTTACAAACAACGCGTCTCACCGGTTATTTTAATATCAACAGTTGTTTCAATAAAAAACAAAATATTTCGTCGCGTTAGTTCTAACACCGGATAAGTCATTTTTATCAATTTTGAGGCATTGTTTCTGATGGTAAATTTTGTGGAGAATCGAATTCCGTTGGTAGTTTAACCCTATTACCAACAGAAACGCGTAGTTCACGAAAACATGACTTGTCCGGTGTTAGAACTAACGCGAGGATTTACACTTTCACGGACGGACGGCCGGTACCAAGACAATGTAAACCTGTTTTCGTCCATTTCTTCTGGGTGAAAATAATTTTCTATCAAATGAAAAAACCTCCTTTATTTATAAGTCCTGATTGACATTGTTTGAAATACGTGTATATTAAAACTGCACTTTTAAAAGCATCCAATTTGGCAGGATTCCCGAAATAACGTTTTTCCGATTGAAAATCCCCAATATGGGGGGGGGGGGTGCTATGGACAGCACACTGAAAATCCTATAAAGGTGTTCTTGAGCCAAAATGCCGTCAAAAATTCCACAAAAATCTGCTAGATTTTACATTTCGTCGCGTTAGTTCTAACACCGGATAAGTCATTTTTATCATTTGAGTTGGCATTGTTCTGATGGTAAATTTTGTGGAGAATCGAATTCCGTTGGTAGTTAACCGTATACCAACAGAAAACGCGTACTTCACGGAAAATGACGGTTTTTTCCGTCAAAAACCCGAGGGAAGCGCCCAAAATTAGGAGTTTGGGTGTTTATAAGCCAAAAAAAACGAGGGAAAACTTTTCTTCCGTATCCAAACTCCCCTCAAAAACGCCCCAGCCGAAGATCCAAAAACTTTCTAGTGATAAACAAAAAATTAAAACCGGCTCCGTGGCTGGGGTGTTCAGTCTCTGACTCTCACCACGGAAGACCGGGTTCGATCCCAGGTTGGGTATAGGGATTTTTGGTGGAAGTAAAATTTCCAATTAAAAATATCCCTCTACAAAATCTGTGGATATTTAGTTTAGGCCCTACTCTGGTAGTTGGCCCAAAAGGGCGCCATGGCATTATGGCGAAAGCCCCCGCCTGGGTCTGATCCCCTCCCCCTTTGTAACAGCCTGGGCTTAATAAAAAAAAAAAAAAAAAAAAAAAAAAAAAAAAAAAAAAAAAAAAAAAAAAAAAAAAAAAAAAAAAATTAAAGAAGTTTGTAGGCAATAAAAATTCCGTCATAGAGAAGTTCGTGACCTTGGCGAAAAATATACGCGCGAATGGAGAACCCTATATAAGCCCCTCAAAATGTCATATCTATCAGAGATAATAATCCTATTTTAAAATCAGGATTTACCAGTTTTACCGTCTTTAATAGAAAAGAGGGCAAACCGCAATCTCCTACCCGGAATTCGAATAATTAAGTACGAAACCAACTCAAATTTATTTTAACGACTCATTAAATAGAAAAAAAAAAGCCATAAAATATGAGGTCGTGCAACGTCCGAAAGTTAAAAAAAAAGACAATTAGACCTTCACTAATTACAGCCAAGGCGATTAGAAAGAATTCAGAGCGGAGAGGTAGCTCCGGAAACCTCATTTCTTCCTTTTCACCTACAGACTTAAAAAGTGGGAAAAATTCTTCATTTAAAAAATCCGTGGAATCATTGAAAAAATAATTTTTTTCTTTTTTCAGCTATTGGGATGCATTTTATTTTCCTCGCGGCGTTTTTCTGGCTGAACACGATGTGCTCAATATCTGGTGGACATTCAGGTAAATATTATTTTTTCCCGTTTATAAATAGCGCCTTTCAGGTGCGGAGTTTTATGGGTAGCTTCTTTTGGGCTTTTTCAAAACAAATCCGACAACTTGAAATTTTTCCTTCATATCTCAATCGACGGGAATCCGTGCCAAATTTTCTAAAAAAGGGATCTTCAGAAGAAACGGATAAAAGGTTTTCGCAAGAGCTGACCTGAATATCAGAAAAAAAAAAGCTCTTGATTATTAATAGAGAAAAAGTAGGGGATGTAAAAATAGAGTCTGGACATGTATGGAGGAAGTCGCCCTTTGTTGTGCCCGTCCCAGTTTTTAAAAGCGGAACTCTCTAACGGTATCGTGAGAAAAAGTTACAATAAGCTTAAATTAACCATGGAATTTTTATAATTACCTACTCAATGGAAAGAAAAAAAAGTGAGAAAAATGCCATTGTTTGGATAAGGGGATTAAATTATTGCATCTTGCTTTTTCCCATATGTTAGTCTGCAACGGTTCCAGGTTCTGCAACAGGGTTCCCTGCCAATAAACCGAGGAAAATCCGGAAAATCCTGAAAATAAGGTTTCTTTTCATAAAGCCGAGGAAAAATCCCCAAAAATCTCGTAAAAATGGGGTTTCCTTGTCCAAAAAACTAAGAAAACTCCTAAAAATCCGTTACTTTATCAAAAAGCAGTGGAAAGCTCCTGAAAGTCCTATGAAAATTGGTTCAAAACCAAGAAAACCTTCTGAAAACCTTTTGAAAATTGGGTTCTTTGTCAAAAACCCGAGGAAAACTCCGGAAAATCCTGAAAACTAAGGGTTTTTTTTTTCATAAAACCGAGGAAAAATCCCCAAAAATCTTGTAAAAATGGGTTTTCCTTGTCCACAAAAACCAAGAAAACCTCCTAAAAATCCTGCAACAATTTGTTTCTTTATCAAAAGCAGTGAAAAACTCCTGTAAGTATGAAAGTTGGTTCAAAAACCAAGAAAACCTTTGAAAATCCTTTGAAAATTGGGTTTCTTTGTCAAAAGCCGAGGAAAACTCCGGAAAATCCTGTAAAATAGGGTTCCCCTGTCATAAACCGAGGAAAACTCCGGAAAATCTTGAAAATAAGGTTTTTTTTTCATAAAGCCGAGGGAAAATCCCCAAAAATCTTGTAAAAATTGGTTTTCTTGTCCAAAAAAACCAAGAAACCTCCTAAAAATCCATCAAAATTTGGTTTCTTTATCAAAAAGCAGTGGAAAACTCCTGTGAAAATTAGTTCAAAAACCAAGAAAACCTTATGAAAATCCTTAAAAATTGGGTTTCTTGTCAAAACCCAAGGAAAACTCCAGAAAATCCTGTAAAATAGGGTTTCCCTGTCAATAAACCGAGGAAAACTCGGAAAATCCTGAAAAATAAGGTTTTTTTTCATAAAGCCAAGAAAATCCCAAAAATCTTGTTAAAATGGGGTTTTCTTGTCCAAAAAACCAAGAAAACCTCCTAAAAATCCTGCAAAAATTTGATTTCTTTATCAAAAGCAGTGAAAAACTCCTGAAAGTCCTGTGAAAATTGGTTCCAAACCAAGAAAACCTTCTGAAAATCCTTTAAAAATTGTTTTTTTTGTCAAAAACCCGAGGTAAACTCCTGAAAATTCTGTGAAATTGGGTTACTCGGTCTAAAAGCTGATAAAAACTGCTGAAAATCCTGTGAAAATTGGGTTTTCTGTAGAAAAAGGAAAAGAAAACCCCTGAAAATCCCGGAAAATTGGGTCTCTCCGTCCATAAACTGGAAAAGCTACCAACAACCATGGGTTTCCCAGTCAAAAACTCTCCCCATTCTCTTTTCCCAGCGATTTTCATCAAGCTTTTCCGCGGACCTTCTGGCATGCTTGGCGATAAGGGGCTCCACCGATGACACTTTCTGACCCCTGATTTGTAGAGTAAGGTAAAGCTAAAACCTGCATTTCAGCACCATCGAGTGATTAGGGCAAGTTTATGGAAATGGGTCTTTCAGACCCCTTCGTAAAATATCAAAACTTCTGGGAACGTTTTCCGAATCAAGCTTCTTTGGCAAAAACCAACGAATTCAATGTAAAAAGGCAGGACTGTAATCAGACCGAAACGGAAAAAAAAAGGGGGTGATGTCAAAAACGAGATAAGCCGTTAGAGAAATTCTTGAGGTATTGGTTTGCCATGGACAGGGTCGATGGGAAGTCGAGTGCGCCTGGGTCACTGGGTCACACTTCCTCTCTCCGCTCAACCTTTTCTTCCTCTCTTTTTTCACCCGCTGTTTAAAAGCAGTTAAAACTACGATTCGTCGGAACCCCTTCAGTTTACATTGAAAAGATAAATCGAGAGGAAACGTCAGTTTTCTTTGAAGCAATCAACGGCCTATCAAGAAAAAAGCAAAGTTCCCAAAATATCGGACTGGCTATTTCACGAATAATAAACAACCTTTGATTATCACGAAAGGCTCATTTCCGGACGTCTTTTCCTTTCATTAGTAAGAAAACCGCATGTTTCTTATGATTACCCTCATGTTTTAAAATAATTCATTCTAGAGAATGACACTCGTTAAAAATAAACTCCCTTCTGTGTTATATCTGGAACGTGGCGTTTCTCCTTATCTTCCAATATTTTTTCCTCGATTTCAAATCAAGGGACACGACCTTGTTTAGCATTCTTTGCGGTTTAATGAGCAGTTGGTTAGCCTGGGTTCAGCCACCTGGTCCCTGCTTTAACCCGCCCACATTCCTAGTTTATAACAACAGTGTTCCTATTATTAAGAAATTATTCTTATATGAAGAGAGAGAAAAAAAAGGATGAAATTACGATCCTTTTTTTTTGTAATTCTAGCTTCATTGTGTGAGCCCCTATGGGGTGAAACCGTTTTGAATACTACGGCGATAGCAGCCTTTCTTAAAGATAGCTTTCTCCTCGTTTTTAACTTCCTGTCGGAAGGTGACGTTGCCTAATGATCCAAAATAATGACAAGGCTGACTAAAATTATCAGTCTGAAATTGTGATTGATGAGAACGGTTGTTTTGATCCTTTACTGTCTAACACACCGGGACTCCTTGATACTAAGTGTAGAAACACCCGGTGATCGGCGTTTTTTTATGAGGGTGTTTCATCATTTTCTTCGATTTTCTGATAATCCCGTTTTATTAGGTGTTTAAAATCTACTTACCGGCGCTTTGGTCATTTTCCTCGATTCCCTGGTGTAGGAACACCCGCTTAATCAGGTGAACGGGCGTTAAACATCTTTTTACCGGGTTTTTGGTCATTTTCCTCGATTCCCTGGTGTAGGAACACCCGCTTAATCAGGTGAACGGGCGTTAAACATCTTTTTTACCGGGTTTTTGGTCATTTTCCTCGATTCCCTGGTGTAGAAACACCGCTTAATCAGGTGAACGGGTGTTTAACATCTTTTTACCGGCGCTTTTGGTTATTTTCCTCGATTCCCTGGTGTAGAAACACCCGCTTAATCAGGTGAACGGGCGTTAAACATCTTTTTTACCGGGTTTTTGGTCATTTTCCTCGATTCCCTGGTGTAGGAACACCCGCTTAATCAGGTGAACGGGCGTTAAACATCTTTTTACCGGGTTTTTGGTCATTTTCCTCGATTCCCTGGTGTAGGAACACCCGCTTAATCAGGTAAACGGGCGTTAAACATCTTTTTCACCGGATTTTTGGTCATTTTCCTCGATTCCCTGGTGTAGAAACACCCGCTTAATCAGGTGAACGGGTGTTTAACATCTTTTTACCGGCGCTTTTGGTTATTTCCTCGATTCCCTGGTGTAGAAACACCCGCTTAATCAGGTGAACGGGCGTTAAACATCTTTTTTACCGGGTTTTTGGTCATTTTCCTCGATTCCCTGGTGTAGAAACACCCGCTTAATCAGGTAAACGGGCGTTAAACATCTTTTTCACCGGATTTTGGTCATTTTCCTCGATTCCCTGGTGTAGAAACACCCGCTTAATCAGGTAAACGGGCGTTAAACATCTTTTTCACCGGATTTTTGGTCATTTTCCTCGATTCCCTGGTGTAGAAACACCCGCTTAATCAGGTGAACGGGCGTTAAACACCTTTTTTACCGGGTTTTTGGTCATTTTGCTCGATTCCCTGGTGTAGAAACACCCGCTTAATCAGGTGAACGGGCGTTAAACATCTTTTTTACCGGGTTTCTGGTCATTTTCTTCGGTTTCCTGGTCTAAGAAAGTCGTCTACGCTGATCTACCTTTTTTAACTTCCTCAAGAAGTTACTGTGATACCCTCCGACCCCCTGTTACTAGAAAAGGGTCTTCCAGACCCCGTAGGATAAATCTGATAAGTGATCTTTGCCGATCCTGACTTTGTCTGTGGTGCCGGCCGTCGGCCGTCCGGCCGTCCGGCCGTCCGTCGCCACTTTTTCCGGAACACTTCACGGCCGCAATTTTCATCCGATCTTCACCAAATTTATACACAAGCTTCCTTTCACAGAAATCTTGAAAATGACGAGAGCTTTTTTCGAAATTTTTCAAAATGGCGGAGATATGACTGTTCAAAGATTTAAAATGAGCGCTGTGGGCGTACTGTTGGTCCGATCTTCACCAAATTTTCACTAAACATTCCTTGAATTATTTAAAAATTTTCCATGTTTTAAAATTTTAATTTTCCAAAATTTTTTACTTAATAATTTTTCTAGGCAGAAATGTGAGTCACTTCGCCGGCTCGAGGGCGGCCTCTCTTTGGCTAACCGTACTGAATTTCTACCTTGATATAAAATTTTCAAAATTTTTTTTTTTTTTTTTAACTTCCTCAAGAATTTTTTTAACGGAAAATAAAATGGCGATTTATTAGGTACTTAATTTTTATTTTTTTTTTTTCAAAAAACAGAAAACGAACAACAAAAAATACCTAAAATTTCTAACTTCCTCAAGACTTACTGCGATACCCACCAAATTTATTTCACAACTTTTACAAAAATTAGTTCTCCTACTTAATACTTCCTCCTCCTGTATCCTTGAGGAAGTTATCGTTGGAAGCTCTTCAAACCGGAACTTTATCTAGCTAGCACTAGTTTGTGAGTTGTTCGACCTCGTTTCCCATAAAGTGCTTATAACCCAAAATTTTAATCTTGAATATAAAAAGCAACCCCCACAAAATCCAAGGGTCAAAAACTGGCGTAGGAATACTGGATTCCGGGGCGAACGACTCCTCAAGTATTCGTGACTCATGAAAAAGAAAAAAAAAATTATTTAATTTCTTAACACACACGCTAAATCTCACATTACAATGAGGCGATTAGGAAACCGAATACTCCCGGTGAAAGACGGCGACCTTGGTACCTTTCCATTTCACTTTCTTTATCCGGGTTGAGTCTTCTTATTGTCTGGACAACTCATAAATTACAGAAGATTTATGCCCTAACAAAAAGATCCAAGATTTTATTTTTAAAACGAACGAGCGGAGAAAATTTTCAATTTTGTATGGTGTTATTTTAAAAATGTCATGTTGTGAAATAGCTTCTCTTTTGAGTATTTTGTCCTACTTAGAAATCATGAATCATTCCTTGTCCGGTGGGAATATCAGAGTTTAATTGCCCATTTCACTTCCTCCCGGTCTTTAATTCGATAAAAATCTGGATTTCCAAGTCGAAAATTTCACTCAAGGTGCACTTAAGACTGAAGGAGTACTTGGGGAACTCTTGAAGACCACTGTTTTTACAGTTAAACTGCGGTGTCTGAACTGCTATTGCTCTGAATGCGACGTTAAACTGCTATTGTGCTGAACTGCATATTTTACTCTAGGTGCGCTTAAGACTCAGGGTCTTTCATCATTTTGCTCGATTCCCTGGTGCAGAAACACCCGCTTAATCAGGTGAACGGGCGTTAACATCTTTTTTACCGGGTTTTTGGTTATTTTCCGCGTTTCTCTGGTGTAGAAACACCCGCTTAATCAGGTGAACGGGCGTTAAACATCTTTTTTACCGGGTTTTTGGTCATTTTGCTCGATTCCCTGGTGTAGAAACACCCGCTTAATCAGGTGAACGGGCGTTAAACATCTTTTTTACCGGGTTTTTGGTAATTTTCCGCGTTTCTCTGGTGTAGAAACACCCGCTTAATCAGGTGAAGGGCGTTAAACATCTTTTTTACCGGGTTTTTGGTAATTTTGCTCGATTCCCTGGTGTAGAAACACCCGCTTAATCAGGTGAATGGGCGTTAAACATCTTTTTTACCAGGTTTTTGGTCATTCTCCTCGATTTCCTGGTGTAGAAACACCCGCTTAATCAGGTGAACGGGCGTTGAACATCTTTTTACCGGGTTTTGGTCATTCTCCTCGATTCCCTGGTGTAAAAACAGCCGCTTAATCAGGTGAACGGGCGTTGAACATCTTTTTTACCGGGTTTTTGGTCATTTTGCTCGATTCCCTGGTGTAGAAACACCCGCTTAATCAGGTGAACGGGCGTTAAACATCTTTTTTACCGGGTTTTTGGTCATTTTGCTCGATTCCCTGGAGTAGAAACACCCGCTTAATCAGGTGAACGGGCGTTAACATCTTTTTTACCGGGTTTTGGTCATTTTCCTCGATTCCTGGTGTAAAAACACCCCTTAATCAGGTGAACGGGCGTTAAACATCTTTTTTACCGGGTTTTTGGTCATTTTGCTCGATTCCTGGTGTAGAAACACCCGCTTAATCAGGTGAACGGGCGTTAAACATCTTTTTCACCGGGATTTTGGTCATTTTCTCTATTCCCTGGTGTAGAAACACCCGCTTAATCAGGTGAACGGGCGTTAAACATCTTTTTTACCGGGTTTTGGTCATTTTCCTCGATTCCCTGGTGTAGAAACACCCGCTTAATCTGGTGAACGGGCGTTAAACATCTTTTTTACCGGGTTTTTGGTCATTTTGCTCGATTCCCTGGTGTAGAAACACCCGCTTAATCAGGTGAACGGGCGTTAAACATCTTTTTTACCGGGTTTTTGGTCATTTCCTCGATTCCTGGAGTAGAAACACCCGCTTAATCAGGTGAACGGGCGTTGAACATCTTTTTTACCGGGTTTTTGGTCATTTCCTCGATTCCCTGGTGTAAAAACACCGCTTAATCAGGTGAACGGGCGTTAAACATCTTTTTTACCGGGTTTTTGGTCATTTCTCTCGATTCCTGGTGTAGAAACACCCGCTTAATCAGGTGAACGGGCGTTAACATCTTTTTTACCGGGTTTTTGGTCATTTTGCTCGATTCCCTGGTGTAGAAACACCCGCTTAATCAGGTGAACGGGCGTTAAACATTTTTTTACCGGGTTTTTGGTCATTTTGCTCGATTCCCTGGTGTAGAAACACCCGCTTAATCAGGTGAACGGGCGTTAAACATCTTTTTTTACCGGGTTTTTGGTCATTTTCCTCGATTCCCTGGTGTAAAACACCCGCTTAATCAGGTGAACGGGCGTTAAACATCTTTTTTACCGGGTTTTGGTCATTTTGCTCGATTCCCTGGTGTAGAAACACCCGCTTAATCAGGTGAACGGGCGTTAAACATCTTTTTACCGGGTTTTGGTCATTTTCCTCGATTCCCTGGTGTAGAAACACCCGCTTAATCAGGTGAACGGGCGTTAAACATCTTTTTTACCGGGTTTTTGGTCATTTTGCTCGATTCCCTGTGTAGAAACACCGCTTAATCAGGTGAACGGGCGTTAAACATCTTTTTTACCGGGTTTTTGGTCATTTTGCTCGATTCCCTGGTGTAGAAACACCCGCTTAATCAGGTGAACGGGCGTTAAACATCTTTTTACCGGGTTTTTGGTCATTTTGCTCGATTCCCTGGTGTAGAAACACCGCTTAATCAGGTGAACGGGCGTTAAACACCTTTTTTACCGGGTTTTTGGTCATTTTGCTCGATTCCCTGGTGTAAAACACCCGCTTAATCAGGTGAACGGGGTTAAACATCTAACACACCGGGTCTCCTTGATACTAAGTTTCGAGAGATTAGGTTTTCAGGTGTAGACCGGAGGGGAAGCTCGTAAAGACCACTGTTTTGACAGTCTGCGGTGACTGAACTGCTCATTAAATATTATGTCATTAACTTATCCCCCTTGAACTTCTCACGATATTCTGTCGATAAAAAGCCGTCAAGTGGTCGGCACTTGACAGTAGTTTAGTGGATCTTATAAATCAATGGGGCCACTCGAATGAAAACAAGGCGCCGAGAAAAGCGATTCCCTTCGCATTCTAGACCACATCGCTCTCGATTAAGAAGTGGTTCAACGCCAACAGTTCATGGGCGAGGGAATGACACCCGGAAACACGTTAATTACATCTTTTCCTCCTCAAGTAGGCAACAAAAAACACAACTCCCGGGCAGTTTTAGGGGGGACATTTGTAGGGTCAATAGAACATTGGCTTTGAATGTCGTCTTCAGCATTTTCCCATTATCTTCCGTAACTTTGCTCTGATTGATGCTCTTAGGAGAAAGTTACGTCGGAAAAGTCCAGACATAATCCTTTAGAAAAGTTGAGAAAAGTGAAAGTATTTTGAAATTTGAATAGCTTAAAGTAAATCGTAACTTTCTATTAACCGGTTGTCCTCCTACTTGCGTTTAAAAAAAAGGACATTTTAATGTCAAAATGCACTGACCTTTCACTAAAGAACGGAGGTAATTATCTCCTTTTCCGTTTAAAAATAATTTGTATGAGTATCGCATCCTTTATTCCGGACGTTTCGCTCATTTCCGATGATTCTCCGAATTGCACGAATCATTAATCTTTTTCTTCTGCAGGGATTTAAGGCCGGCGAGTTTGGACAAGGGCCAGGAAGCGTGCAGGCTGCGGATTTACGAACTTTACGCGTGGGGTGGGCCGCTTGTGATCGCTGGGATCGGCGCAGTTTTTGACCACCTTCCCGATACTGACAACGGGCCGAATTTCATCAAACCAAGATTTGGAGAACATCGATGCTGGTTTTATGGTAAAAGGAAATTCCCATTTTTATAGGTTATATTATAGGTTATAATTGTTTGTTTTAGGCGATGCTGAATTACTTTATTATTTCTTCGGACCAATCGGAGTCCTCCTTCTTCTCAATTTGACACTTTTCGCAGCCACCGCTAGAGAATTGACGTGCGGTCTTTGGAAAACTGAAGTCGTCAAATCAAATACTGAAAGGTACACCTCAAGTCCCACTGAGAACTGTCATAAAATTTATTTTTAGAGCTACTTTGGGAAGAGTTTGTCTCAAATTGGTTGTTGTGATGGGCATAACCTGGGTTGCTGATGTCGTCTCTTGGGCTGCCGGAGGACCAAATTACGTCTGGTACTTCACCGACCTTATCAACGCACTTCAAGGAGTTTTAATTTTTGCTGTTGTCGGTTGTCAACCACAGGTAAAATTTTGAATCAATTTTTCTTTTTTTAAACCTTTTTTCTCAGGTCTGGGCAGCGATGAAGAGAATGTGGTGCCTTTCAAACTCACCAAACGACAACCACAACGTCAGATCATCATCATCACACGCTCTACCATCTCTAAACGACCAAAACACATCAATTACCAACTCATCGATGACAAAACCAGCAGAAACTTTATGCTGACAAATTTTAAAATAGTATCTCCCGGTTCATCGAATGTACATATCGCTTTCAATGTTTTTTTTTTAAAGTACAAACTTGAGTTTTATCAAGAAATTGGATTACAGCAAATACCAAAATCGACTTTTAATTTTCTTTTGTTTAGTTTATAGGACCGAAGTCGGTTTGGGATTTTATTTTAAGCTCATTTTTCTTTCTTTTTAAGACTGCCTACTAATTTCTTTGTATATTGTGTACATTTATTTATTTTTGTTGTTAAGTATGTTTTTTATGTTCCTTGTTTTGATGATAGTGTTACCAATGTGGCGAGAAAGATCTGCTCGCCAGTATTGAGTCTTAAGTGTATTTTTTTATGTCCAAAGATACTAAAGTGGAGCTTAGATTAGATTTTTTTATTTAAAAAAAACCATTATAACGTTTTTTAATGTATTTTTTTTACATTGTCTAATTTTTAACAGTATTATTGTGTGGAAAATAAAACTTTAAGTTGTAAAACTTAAATATTTTTTATATGCTTTCATGGGTTATCATATGCGATTAGATTTCATTTAGAGCCACCAGGTGTGCTTCAATAACAGGATTATCACTGGGTGTGATATCTACACATTGAATATGCATAACAAAAATATATTATTTATTGTTTAACAACATTATTGCATAAATTGTGTATCACATTTTTAATATAAAAACTCAGGGAAGCACGTTTAAAAATTTTGAGAAGCCACTTTGGCTTGGTTAGTTTTGGAACCTTTTATGTGGTTCAGAAGTCTGAGAATTGTCGATGGCGTCACGCCTGGAATCCGACTAGCCGCTGCGATCTAAACAAAAAATTTAAGGAAAATTAAAAAATAAATAAAACTTACCGTTTGGGGTTGGACTTCCATTAATTTTTCTTGCTCTTCCAATGATATACTGAGAGCACTTCTATAAAAAATAAAAGAGACAACAAATTAGCAAAAATGGATACTTGAATGGATAAATTTTGTAAATGGTGATCCAAAAATCAAAACCCCTAAGTTTGAGGGGGAAAAGGGGTTTTTGATTACATGAAGAAAACTCTCAGAAGTTTGAAAATCCTTTAACCCTTTCGAGATGCGTCTGACGCTACTGGCGCAGCACTTCTCCCCGACCGCTGCCAGCGCTTAGCAAAGCACAGAAAGCGACGAGTGATGCGATCATCACGTAGTTCATTTCTTCCCAACAGATGGCCAGTTTTTGCATGTCGCTAGCGCCATGGCAAAGCACAGAAAGACGAGTGATGCGATCATCACGTAGTTCATTTCTTCCCCAACAGATGGCCAGTTTTTGCATGTCGCTAGCACCACGGGAAGCGAAGGTATTAATCTTAGAGAGGCATCCCGCTGGGCAACTAAAGTCGCCTGCAGTCTCCAAGCAACATGCACGCATGGCAACTATAGTCGCCTGCGGTCTCGAAAGGGTTAAAAAAGGAAGGTTCCTCCGCCTAACAAACTACCACTCATAAGGCTAAAGAACGAGGAAATGGCTAATCCGCAGGCTGAATAGTCGAGCCGTATGCTGCACAAATATGTTATAAAGCAAGGAAATATCTTACTGAGTATAGTCAAAACGAGAAGGAATGACCAACTTTTCTTCTTCTTTGATTTTTACAACCTGAAAAGTATAAATTAACTTTATAAATGATTTTACTATAAAAATTTTACTTGTTCATGCTGAAGAGAGACAGAGGATTCGTACAAAGCTTCAATTTTCAGTCTTCTACATAATTCGGAATCTTGAGCGATTTCTTTCAATTCAGGGATATTTTGAGCCAACGTTTCAATCGTAACGTTATAGTTGGCCATGGATAAAAGGTCGGTTATTCTATAAAAAAATGTGATTATCAAGCAAAAAGAAAATATAAATTACGTTTTTTTATCATTATTATTTGTTGCTGGTAAATTTAATATTTTTCTCCAGCTTTGCACAGATTTAGAGATCGAATCACATAGATCCATGGCGTTTTCTAAGTTTTCTTTGAATTTTTTCGTCTTTTCATATCTGATTTTGATACTGCTCCAACATGGTAACCTAAAATAATCAATTATGATATTCTGTAGCAGCGTCCAAACTAAGAGCATTCGGAGTTTTTGGGGCAGAAAATTTGGCAGTCTGAATGCTTTATAGTACAGATCGAGAAGTCTGTACATCAAAGGTGAACGCGTTAAGCTTGGCTTGGCGCAGATGGCGCTCAGAGCGAAATAGTCGAAGCAAGCTGAGCTGAATTGATTGGAGCGAACAAGGGGGGGGCTAAACGTGGCACTTCGAACCTCCGAATGCTCTGAGGCTGAGTAATTTTAACCTTTGGAAGTTAAACGTAAGTCTGCATTGTCAGGTCGGAGAGAAAGACGAAATTCAGATCTACTGGTGAACATCCTATACGGTTCCGATGTCCCTAAAGTTGTCAAATCATCAATCAAAACTCCGATATATCCTTCAGATCTTCCTACTGTCATTCCTTCCCATTCCATAGTCTAAAAATTTGATAATACATCAAAAATGAAAAGTAAAATTACATATGCGGCGGCATTGATGCCTGCGATGATCCCTTGTGCAGCAGCTTCTTCGTAGCCAGTCGTCCCGTTTATTTGTCCAGCGAAAAATAAGCCAGAAATTCGTTTCGTTTCTAAATGTGGGGTCAATTCTCTCGGATCGACATAATCGTACTCGACACCGTATCCTACGAAAAATTTCTATAGTGCCAAAGGAAACCTGAAAAATAACAAACCTGGCCGAACAACTTCTACGTTTTCCAGTCCTTTTATTTTTCTGACCATTTCAACTTGTAATTCTTCAGGTAAAGTACAAGATAGACCGTTGGATAAACAACGTCTGTATCCAAACCTTCTGGTTCTAACCAAACCTGATGACATTTGTCGCCGAACCTCAAAACTTTCGATTCAATCGAAGGGCAATACCGAGGCCCATTTATTTCTTCCTGTACATGCCGATTTCGATGTAAATTGTCTAAAATAATACTGTTCATCCCAGGATTCGTGTATGTAAGATGGCACACTTTTTGATCTTCAGGCTAAAAAAAAATTAGAATCATAAGAAATAAAGAAAAACATACTTTGATCCAAACTTTCTCATTCATAAAAGAGAAAGGTACAGGAACTTCATCACCATATTGTTTTTCGCAGACTGAATAATCGATAGTTTTTCCATTTAATCTAGGAGGCGTACCTAACGAATTATATAATGAAATAAATTTTTAAATGACAAAATTTACAAGTGTAATAAACCCTAAAGCTTAAAATACGACAAACTTACTCATTAATAAAAAACTATGTACCGGTTTTTAATCTCCTATTTTGAAACCGCGATTATACAAAGTATGCTAAACCGATGGAAGGTTCGTCGTTGAATCTTCCAGCAGGTTTTATGTCGAGTCCGATGTTGATTTGACCTTTTAAAAACGTTCCTGTCGTCAGGATGACTGATCTTGAAAATAATTTAGCTCCACCTCCTGAAAATGTTAAAGAAAAGAGAGATTAAATTGTGGAAGTTAATCCAAGGAAAAAGATGTTGTTAGCTTTGTTCCCACCGCAGTTTGAAACTGGTTTGAAACACTTGGAGCATGCGCAGAAGGATGCACGTCAGATTTGACAGACAAACGATATGAGCGACGTCAGATTTGACATCTAAGTCCTTCTGCGCATGCTCCAGGAGTTTCAAACTGCGGTTGGAACAAAACTATTGTAATACAATCCAAGATACTAAAGAGTAGGGCCCAAAAATGGCCCTTGTTCAATACTTTTAATATACAGGGTGTCCCAACTAGAGTGTACCAGCAACTTTACGGTAAAGCATTTAGTCCTAGAAAAAAAAAGTTAAGGAGGTATGATGGTTTTTAAGTGAGTTGCTTTGCAAATTTTTCGTTGTACACAACGGTTTTCGGTTTTTCCCTTCTATCTCGGAAACCGTCGCTCAAAACGAAAAAATGTCCTAAGTAAAAGTTGTAGGTACTGAAATTTACTACATAAAATATTATTAGTTTTTTCCGTCAGAGCAATACTTTAGGAGGTATGGAAGTATTTAAGTTGGTTGCTTTGCAAATTTTTCGTTGTTAACACCGGTTTTCGGTTTTTCCCTTCTATCTCGGAAATCGTCGCTCAAAACGAAAAAACGTCCTAAGTAAAAGTCGTAGCTACGGAAATTTCCTACAAAAAGACCTCATTGGTTTTTTTGTCAGAGCAATACTTAAGGAGATATGAGGGTTCTTAAGTAAGTTGCTTTGCAAATTTTTCGTTGTGAGCAACGGTTTTCGGTTTTTCCCTTCTTTCTCGGAAACCGTCACTCAAAACGAAAAAATGTCCTAAGTAAAAGTTGTAGGTACAAAGATTTCCTACAAAAATTTCTATATTTATTATTTGCGTAAGAGCAATATTTAAGGAGTTATGAGGTTAAAACTAATAATCCTACAGAGCCTGTCTGAAAAATTAAAACCTTCATATCTCCTAAAATATTGCTCCGACGGAAAAAACCAATAAGATATTTTATGTAGTAAATTTCCGTAGCTACAACTTTTACTAAGGACATTTTTTCGTTTTAAGCGACGGTTTCCAAGATAGAAGGGAAAAACCGAAAACCGTTGCTCACAACGAAATATGTACAAAGCAACCAACTTAAAACCCTCATATCCCCTTAAATGTAAACCCCCCTTGTTTTTTGACTGATTTTGATTGCAATTAAAGAATTTTGACTTTGATGTACAGGGTGTCCCAGAGCTAGAATCGATTAAAAGCATAAAAACATAGGGATCGCCATTTAAAAAGTTAGTAGCGCCACCCTGTACACCAAAACCAAAATCTACCAAATGGCGTCGATTCCCGTCCAATAAGGGGTTTGCAGGACTAAATGCGTTGCTAAAGTTGCTGGTCCACTCAAGTTGGGACACCCTGTATTTTACATTTTTCTTACGGATGGTTACGCCAGCGCAGCTTTTGGTAGCGTTACTTCTTTTTTCACCAAACGGCTTTTCCAAGATCAATCTTCCACAGATGCTTCGATTATATGAAGATTGGGCATATTGAACAATTCCTTTTGTAAATGTTGTTTATAAAGCGATCTGTCAATCTGCGCCCGTGGACCCCAAACGGCAGGACCTTTTCTTTTATTAAGAACCTAAAATCGACAATAAAAATCAAATATGTAATAAAATACTTTATATTGTATTCCCGAGAGGTCACATATTCTACCGCAAACTCCATCCAAAGCGTCGACTTCTCGCATGAGATGTCCTTTGCCGATACCGCCAAAAGAAGGATTGCATGACATCTCACCTACGATAAAAAATAAGCTGCAGAAAAAGATAAAGCAGGATTTACCAATGGTTTCCTTTTTGTGAGTTACTAGGAGTGTGTTTGAGCCCATTCTGGCCGCAGCGGCTGCAGCCTCGGTCCCAGCATGACCTCCTCCGACAACCAAAACATCGAAAAACGAATAATGAAAAAAACGCCTCGTACATCCACTTTTGCCAACCTTCGTCCAGCCAAACAGTACATTTTAAGGCAAAATCATACCAAATGAACACATAGGACTAGAAAAATAAATTGCTTTGTTTTGAATAACAGCCATCAAAGCAAAACCTCCTTTTCATCATTTATCAGTCTAATTTTTAAAACATTTACTTTAATATACAAAATTTAAGACAAAATATTAGTTTAAATAGGTTTTATTTCATTTTTATAAATTTGTTTAAAATTTTAACTAATCAAGAAGGCATAAAAAGAACCTTTACAAAAGGTTAACCTTCTCGATTGTTTAGTTGATTACGAGCGTCTTCGTTTTTTTGTTCTACATCACCAACTTTCCCACAATTTTTGACGCAATCCTTCGATTTTTCGAAATTTTTCCATTGATTTCTAAGGTAACATAATACTCCTTTTTTTATCGTTATTTTCAGATAAATCCTTTATTTTGACGTAAAAAATCTCATTTTTCTGATTTTAATGTCAACTTGTCTGAAGTAGGTATAAAAATAGATTGATGTCCAACTTGACCTTTGATGCCCTACTATTTCAATGACAAATTGACCATTAGGGGAATGATTTTTGGTTTGAATTAATAGCTATTACTATTTTTATTATATAATAAAAGTCATAAATTTTATAGTTAGCATAAAACAAGTGTATTTTAGGTATTAGATAAATTGTTTAAATTGATTTCAATTATATTGAGGTTTTAGGAGAAAATTGACCATTAGGGGAATGATTTTTGGTTTGAATTAATAGCTATTACTATTTTATTATATAATAAAGTCATAAATTTTATTAGTTCCTAGTTTTTTTGGTACTAGGTATAGATAAAGGTGAAAAGTGCAAATTTATTTATAGTTAGCATAAAACAAGTGTATCTTATAGATAAATTGTTTAAATTGATTTCTTAATTATATTGAGGTTTTAGGAGATAAATTTTTATGATATTAATGGATTTAGGGTCATTTTACTCTCAAGGTCACGACTGTTGATTGAACTTTCGCAGGAGTAGTGCTAGTGACGTCAAATGAATTAGCAATTTAAATTTCGGCGCCACGTTTCGAAGCGCTCTGACGTCAGTAGCCTTCGGACCTGTATGGAACTACTTCATTTTCGTGTCTGAGGGGCTTATGACGTATCTGATATCACTATCATTTATCAATAACACCTTTCTTTTGAATTTACTTAAGGAGGTATGATGGTTTTTAAGTGAGTTGCTTTGCAAATTTTTCTTTGTTAACAACGGTTTTCGGTTTTCCCTTCTATCTCGGAAACCGTCGCTCAAAACGAAAAAATGTCCTAAGTAAAAGTTGTAGGTACTAAAATTTACTACATAAATATTTATTAGTTTTTTCCGTCAGAGCAATACTTTAGGAGATATGGAAGTATTTAAGTTGGTTGCTTTGCAAATTTTTCGTTGTTACAACGGTTTTCGGTTTTTCCCTTTTATCTCGGAAACCGTCGCTCAAAACGAAAAAACGTCCTAAGTAAAAGTCGTAGCTCAAAATTTCCTACAAAAAAACTCATTGGTTTTTTTTGTCAGAGCAATACTTAAGGAGATATGAGGGTTCTTAAGTGAGTTGCTTTGCAAATTTTCTTTGTTAACAACGGTTTTCGGTTTTTCCCTTCTATCTCGGAAACCGTCGCTCAAAACGAAAAAAAAAGTAAAAGTTGTAGGTACAAAGATTTCCTACAAAAATTTCTTTATTCATTATTGCGTAAGAGCAATATTAAGGATTATGAGTTAAAACTAATATCCTACAGAGCCTGTCTGAAAACTTAAAACTTCATATCTCCTAAAATATTGCTCTGACGGAAAAAACCAATAAGTTATTTTATGTAGTAAATTTCCGTAGCTACAACTTTTACTTAGGACATTTTTTCGTTTTGTGCGACGGTTTCGAGATAGAAGGGAAAAACCCGAAAACCGTTGCTCACAACGAAATATGTACAAAGCACCAACTTAAAACCCTCATATCCCCTTAAGTATTGAATTCCACAGGTGTGATAAAGAAGAAAGACAAAAGAGGAGTCATTTTTTATGCACGACGTTTGTTTGTCTTTTTCTTCATAATTTTATACTATTTCACAGGGAATGGTTTTTAACTGACAATTAATATTTTTTGTGGGAACTTTGTT
The DNA here is from genome assembly GCA_014119065.1 of Orius insidiosus. NCBI lineage: Eukaryota > Metazoa > Arthropoda > Insecta > Hemiptera > Anthocoridae > Orius > Orius insidiosus. Next base: position 1,022 of record JACGAQ010001834.1, on the reverse strand, counting down.
TCTGAAAAAAATTTTTTCCTCCATCCTTCAGTGATTGAACTTATTGCCGGTATTGTTTCGGTTGTAATTTTCCCTTTCGCCTCCATTCACCGGTTTCATCCCAGTCACTTCCCAGCCTTAGATCTTCGTGGATCCCCCCTCAGTTTTTTTTTCCCAACGCTTAAACTTCAGAATTCATTAAATGGTAAGTGAATTATTAAAAAGGCTAAAAACCTCTCGATTCCCTCGTTGATAGAATTTCAGTTTTCTCAACTCCACGAACTCCCCGAGGCTCCATAAATATTCGAGTGCTCTTCCATTTTTTAAAATCATGATATCGTTTTTTTTGTAAACTTAAAATTAAATTCCTCATGAATAAGTTGATAGCATCGTTTATTTAGGGGGATGAAAACCACTTTATAAATCAGCTCATCGGAGAATTTTTATCCAAAATTTTTAACTTCCTCCAAAGGTTTGCTCCCACCTCTAAATGAATTTAGGGGTATTAATTTTTATTCTCAAGGTCACGACTGTTGATTGAACTTTCGCAGGAGGTAGTGCTAGTGACGTCAAATGAATTAGCAATTGCCACGTTTCGAAGCGCTCTGACGTCAGCAGCCTTCGGACTGTATGGAACTACTTCATTTTTGTGCCTTTGGGGTCCCCAGTGGATGATTCGCCAGGGGTACATGTCTCAATTTTGGTCTTATCTTTACCAAGCTAACTCTTTTGTTGCAGTGGTCTTAAGGGGATATGAGGGTTTTAAGTTGGTTGCTTTGTACATATTTCGTTGTGAGCAACGGTTTTCGGTTTTCCCCTCTATCTTGGAAACCGTCGCTCAAAACGAAAAAATGTCCTAATAAAAGTTGTAGCTACGGAAATTTACTACATAAATATCTTATTGGTTTTTTCCATCAGAGCAATATTTTAGGAGATATGAAGGTTTTAAGTTTTCAGACAGGCTCTGTAGGATTATTAGTTTTAACCTCATAACTCCTTAAGTATTGCTCTTACGCAATAATGAATAAAGAAATTTTGTAGGA
>JACGAQ010001833.1:0-50805 GCA_014119065.1 Orius insidiosus | reverse complement strand
CGTAATAAAATACCAGGAAAAACGGCCGCCATCATTGAGGCCTTCATCCGGCGGGGGTGTCGGACCCTCTTTACGATCCTGAAGGTAACGAAAAATTAATTACACTTTTTGTTATAAGCAACAGTCCTCAGAAAAAAAAAGAATCATTTGCAACGCCTTAAAAAACGCAAGAAATTAACCAAATTCATTCTTTTAATCTGAGGACTGCATTTTTTAATTTTATAATCTTCTAGCCTATTTTCTCCTTTCTAATATTGGCATTCAATAATTTATTTTAAATCCTTAAGTTAACTTTTGTTTATATGTTCTAAAATTAACAATTTGTTCCATATTAATAATAACTTGTTGGGTAATTCCAGTGGTGGATTTTAGATGGTTTTATTAGAAAACTTTTAAAATTTATGGTAGTTGAGTTTAGTTCGAGACGTTTTAACTAAAATTCCCTTTTGAAAAAGTCTCTTTTTAAAACCGTGGGAAGGGAAAAAAGTCAATTTTTGAATAATTCCGCCTTTTGGTTGCGACGTAATATTTCAAAAAGGTTCGGCCTAATTTTATAACCCTGGTGGAAATCATCTTGTAATTAAATATCCCTTCCTACTCTCCTCTCTGTTAATAACTTATTGAATACTCCGTCTTTTCCCTTGGAGAATATGTACCTCCGAGGATTTCCCTGGATAATCCTATTTGCATAGCAATTTTAGAGGACCCGTAAAAGCAATAACGTTAATTTTTCACCTTCTTTCTATTTTATGTCATTTTTATTCACCTTTTCTCAACTCTATTATTGTTAAAATTAATTTAAACTATTTTTTCTCTATAAAATTTAAACGATCCTCATAATGCGGATGCAGGTAGAAACAGGGTTAGACTCTGGGGTAAATTCCTGAGGTATGAAATTTACAAAGACTTAATCGACAAAGGGAATCCGAAACATTTAAACGTAAAACATTCAAAACCGCTTAGGAAAACCGCGTTTTCCGCCATTTCGAACAAGTAATCAATTTAATATTTAAAACGGAATGTTTGGGCTAGAAAAAGAAAGGCGAGAGGGGGGAAAAAACGGTTTGTATACGTTGCATCTCAAACGGATTAATAGAAAGTTTACAAACAAAATGTGTAAAAAAGGTTAAAAGGAGAGAAAAAACGTTTTAGGGAAGATTTGTTGTGTTGGCGAACCTGAGACACATCCTGAAGAACCGACTGGTTTGTAGCTCGACGGTAGCTTCCTCAAAATTTAAATCCCTAAAATTTTTTTAAAGTATCAAAGTTGAATGACTAAAAATTCTTCGCCCAGTCAGGCCGAACGAATCGGGTGAAAGCCCAAATTTCTCCATATTATTATCGGTAAAATTTTTTCTGTCTGAAATGAATTTTTTAAAATAAATTCGGTTTAAATAGAAGTATTTGGTGAAAATTTGGTGAAGATCGGATAGTACGGCCGTAGCGCATTAATCTAAACTGACATAACTCCGCCATTTGTGCACAATTTGAAAAAAAAAAAAAAAAGCTTCAAACGAAAGTCCTACCAAATTTCAAAATGTTTTGGAAAAATGCGACGGACAGCCGTCGATACTAATCAATTCGAAAAACATCCCTCGAGGGTATTAAAATTTTATTTTTGAAATTGAAATTTCGATTTCACATTTTAAAATGGCAATTTAGACATCACGTTTTCTTAAGAAGCCATGAAAAGCGATTGTAAGGAGGAAGGATGTTTTAAAAGAAGGGAACGCGAGATATCTTGGCAAGTTCGGAGTAGAGATTAGTAGGGCTGGCACAAGCCCGAATGAGATGGCGAACTCTCGTAAAACGGGAGGGGGACTCGAATTAACTAAATAAACTTAACTACAGGATCGAAACGAAGCCAAAATCAGAATGAATTGTGATTATACCAATTTTCCCCGAGAAAAAAGAAGCCATAAAAGTTTTTTTTCTCTCCTCCATAAGTTATAAAAATAAAAATTATGTGTAAATTATTCTGATAAGCTTGTTAAAGTATACTAATAAAAAGATTAAAGGATTAGGAAGGATAATAAATTTTTCCATCGTTTACTTTAATTAGACGATGTTTTTAGAAGAATCCTTTCGGATGTTGTAATTAAGGATGTCGGATTCGAAGCAGGTATCGGGTAACAACGTTAAATTGTCCCAGAGGTAGTACAACAACTGTATTGGTTAAGGAAAGGGTGGGTAAAAAAGAAAGGGGGCGGGCGAGTTATTTCCGTTGAAGTAGCCGATTTTATTTCTTCGCGAGCGGTCTGTGCAAACACAATTGTGTGGTCCGGTCGAGAACAAGGAAGGGCTCCGCGGAATGTGATTTGTTACGTGACGTCACGGAGAGGCCTCCCTACCCGAGGGCCGAATCACAAAACCACACCCCTTTTTCCTACCAAAATACCCATTTTTTTTTTTTTTTTTTTTTTTTTTTTTTTTTTAAAGCGAATTAAAAGGATTTTTTTTTCCGAATTCCAGTTATATTGATGTCTATTTTTCTTTTTATCTATGTCTTAAAATGCATTTTCGTTTCCTCTGAAATATGGCTGTAGGTTTCAAAACTTCGCAACCACATCCGAATTGCACCAAATTTTACCAAATACTCTGAATTATAAGTATTTTTGGGGGGGGGGGGGGGGCAAAATTCAATAGCAGGGAGAAATTTGGGCTGTTCACTTGGGTTCCTTGTGATTTTGCTGGGTGAAGATTTCCTGCTATTCGTGAATTTAGTCCACTTTGGGCGGCAAGGCAACATGGCGAAAGCCATTGCTTGGGATAAAAGTTTTGTGAAAATTTTATTTTTTTTAAACAAAAAAGCTTATATTTTTCATCTTTCGCCATTGATTGCCCCGGTTGAGCTTCTTTTTTGGTTTTTGAACTTTCCGACGTTTTTCCCCGAAGAAAGTCCAAGAAGTTTTCCCGGGAAACACCTTTAAGTAATCATGCGGTTGGGTCGATCAATTACAAGTCGGTCGTGAAATTGGGAGATGATTGGTGTTCATCCATCGCTAGGGGCATTTTTTAGACGTCGAAGATGTGGGGTGGGGAGGAAAAAGTTTGAATATTTTTTTGGGAAAGAAGTTCTTACACGATTTATGATTCAGAGTTTAATGAGTAAACAATGAAGAACGTCAACCCTTTGTCCTCGGGAGTCGCTCTTATCTCACAACTCGATCCTGTTCCCTCTCAAAACGGGCATCCTTTTCGGGAAAACGCTTTCACCACTTGATTTGAAAAGCTGTCAAAATCAGAGGTTTGACCCGTTTTCAAATGAGTTTTATCGAGCGAACAAAAATAAAAATTCTCCCAGACAATAAAATCTGATATTTTTCTTTGTTTCATAAAAGATGAGAATCTTACATGAAATGTTACACCACTTGTAACGGCGGTACCTCTCGGGACTTCACGACTCGGGCTAAACTTGCCACATTTATCAGGGGGCGGCGCCCACTCCTCGGCCGGTCTTCCGCTCGTCCTAAAAACACGTCGAGAATTTATATTTCCCTTACTGAAAACCACCTGCACTTGGTAAAGACCGACGAAAAGGTCCCCAAGGGGACATTACAATCTTTTTTTCAATTTTTAAGTTCAAAATGATACATCGTCGATAAAAAAAAAGCGGCAGATTATGGGCTGTGATTTATGCGCTAAAAAAAGCAGATCATCGTGGCTGTACGGATAGTTCGGGAATTCCCGGCTGTCTAGACTATAATCGGAGAGTCGGACATTTCCAACAGAAGTGCGACAGGAGCCAAGGCAATATGGCGAAAGCACCTTAATGGAAATTGACTTCTTCATAGAAGATATTGTGACATCCTCGGTGCGGTCACTGGAAAAGGGCCTTCCAGACCCCGTAGAGGAAAATTGAATAGTGACCTTTGCCCATCATGAGGTTGTCTGTTGTGCCGGTCGGCCGTATGGCATGTCGGGCCTCTCATATGCTGAAGGGAGTCTAGTCAATATGCCAAAACCCCTTTATTGGAGTCTCTGAAAAACCGTCGCCAGTTTTTTTTCTATTACATTCATTTTCATCTGTTGCCTGTTGAGTTTCTGCATGGAACAGGGGGTTTAAAACGCCCAATTTTGATAGTTTCTAGACAAAAATGGTGGCTTATTCTTTAATGAATATTTTTCAAAGATAACATAAAGTGAAGAGTGAAAGCGAATAGAAGTCATCCAGTGACATTCAGTGATATTCAAGGATTGAGAGATACGGCGGAGTGGATTATTAAGAGGTTGCCATTTGGGAGTAGAAGGAGTCTCTGGTACATAATTAGAAAGGCTGATGGGAGGTTGCCGTTAGGCGGAGGGAGGAGGCCTTTAAAGGGGATGTCCTCAAGAGAGTCGGGTCGAGGAGAGCATAACAATCAGCTAATCAATAGCCCAGGAGGTTCCTCTCCAGAGAACACTTCAACGCGGCGCTCTCCGGCTTTTGGAGAAGGGCACATGCTCTGCACTTTCAACGACGAATTCATTAACAGACAACAAGTGGTGAAAACGGGGCCACGGAAAACATATCATCGCAAGTGGAGAACATCAGCTGCAACGGAAATATAGTTCATGACAAGGCTTCATACTAAACAACAATTAACTGGGACATCTATCTCCATACCCTTGTTTCAGACACAGATGCCCAGTTTATAACAATCTTTCCCTAAAAAAACAGCATTTCTTTTTAAATAAAATTTTTTTTTCTTCCTAAAAAAAAAGTTCATTAAGCCTGTTCGAGTCAAACTAGTGAAAGCCTCGAAAGGGAGTCGAGATTAGTGGCTATTGGTGAGAAAGGGTTGAGGAGAAAATGGTAGGGGAAAAGGGGATTTTCCAAGGCGGGGGAGGACCTCACGATTCCGAGAGCTACAACTACCCTTCAAAATACCTCCAACTTTACTCCCTTCTACCATCATCTCTTTCTCTCCCCGCACAACTCACTTTCCTCTCGAATTAATTAGCGAAATCCCCCGGGCGGACTTGACTCGATAACAATTTAAAGCTTTCGTCTATACTTTTTAATTATACCGACACAATAAACATGAAGGGCGGAGAAGAAAAAACCCGAGGTTTTTTTTTTGCTTGGTCATCTTTGTCGTCTGCGGTTTCATTTCATGTTCACCCAACTATAAATTGATACCACAAATTTCTTTATTTATAATTAACTTTTTTAAAATAATTATTTCTTCAGAGACGATTGTGTCCTTTTCTTTTATATTCTATCCCAATAAAATAAATTGAACTTATTTTTATTATAAAATATTGTATGACAGATATAACATCCGTAGTCCGAGACTTGAAAACCCCTTAAAACTCCTGTTTAAAATCCCGAGTTGTAAAAATTAATTTTGTTTATTGAAATAAAATTTAATGCACGTTCAAGAGATACCGCAATGCAGGGCGAATTCCATTTTGTCAACCGCTCGCGTCGTATAGGAATGGGAAGCTTAGGAATCCACTCCTATTAGTAGTTAATTTAATCAACTCAAAACGCCCGGAAATTGCTCTTAATCAACCTTTTCTACTCTATAACTTCGTTCTACCTTATTATTTTTTTTGGGGGGCGAAAAAAAAGTTTACAAGAAAAACCTCCCTTTTGATGTTTTTTCTGTGATATAGGCGGGCTTGCGTTCTGCTTGAAGCAGCGGTTTAATCGCTGACTCCACAATACGAAGAACGAGTTTGTATGGCCTTAGCACACTTTGTTTTGTATTCAAATTTTAGATCTTATTCCTGAAAATTTTCTTTTATTTTTTTAATCCTCTATTTTGCGGTCAAAAAGTCCTCGTTTTAAGGTGTTTCAATGGATTTTTGGAGATTTTATACGGTTTTTTCGCCGAGCAACCGCCTTTTTACGGGATTTTGTGAATTTTCTACGGATTTTCCCATATTTCATTTTATGGCATTAGTCTAGAGCAGTGTTTCTCAACCTTTAGGAAGCCTGAGCCCCTGAAATTGAAAATTTGAACACCCCTGAAGATAAAAAATAACTTAACGGGCCAGTTAATTTTTTTAACTGCGGTTTTGCCCTTTACTTAATGGGCCGGTTAAATTTTGCCCTTTGCTTAACCGGTTAAATTTTTTAACGGGCGGTTAATTTTTACCCTTTATTAACGGGCCGGTTAAATTTTTTAACGGCGGTTAATTTTTACCCTTTACTTAACGGGCGGTAAATTTTTACCCTTTACTTAACGGCCGGTTATTTTTGCCCTTTACTTAACGGGCCGGTTAAATTTTTGCCCTTTACTTAACGGGCCGGTTAATTTTTGCCCTTTACTTAACGGGCCGGTTAAATTTTTGCCCTTTACTTAACGGCCGGTTAAATTTACCCTTTACTTAACGGGCCGGTTAAATTTTTTAAACGGTTAAGTTACTCTTCACTTAACGGGCCGGATAAATTTTTAACAGGCGGTTAAGTATTTGCCCTTACTTAACGGGCCGGTTAAATTTTTGCCCTTTACTTAACCATGGCTGGCCACTTAGCTATTTCCCCCCTATCGCCAAATTTTGCAAAACGCCCCACAGTAACTTCCCAGCGCCCCCGGGGGCGGTACCGCCCACCGTTGAGAATCACTGGTCTAGAGTTTGTGATTATTAAAAAAAATTCTTTCAGACTTTTTGTTTGGATAAAAAAAAAATACTAAGAGAAGTTCTCCTTGAAACTAGCCGTTGTAAACAAAATCCTTTTTTTAGATTGAAACAAACCAGATGTCGAACCAGAACCTTTTATTTCTTCATTTTTAGTGTATTTCAACCGTGGAAGGAAAAATAATTGGACTTTTTATTTAAAAAGATGGAGGTAAAATAAAAAAAGGCTAAGAAGAGAAAAGCGTTTTCTTGTGGAGAGGCTCCATTTCGTACTAACTGAATCCAATCCTTCGGGAGCTCTCATTAAACGGTATTTACTCTGGACTGGGGCCGAGGAAAAGTCCATTAAAGAGACCCTGTATTTACTGAAGTGTTAATTCTTCGAGGCATTAGGAAGAGTTTCTGTAAAGTTGGCTAAAAAAAGTCTTTAAAAATAAAAGGAAAACACCAAATTTTCAACGTTTGGTATTTTCATGTCGGTATGCAAATCGCATTTCAGACTTGGGTTGAATCGTTAGCATGGAGCTAATTAAAGGTAGGCTCCGACAAAGTTGGACGAAGAGAGCTCCTTTTGTCATTGGCCCTTCAAGTAAACCTTTTCAAAAACCTATTCTCAAAACGCAAAGACGATTTTATCTTCAAAAAAATATTTAAAAAAAACTTGTAATTACAGTTGTTCCGAATATGTAAGATCGACATGCCATTTCTTAAAATTACATTTTTTTTCGGGTCGTTTGATTTTCCCTTGATATCACACATGCACGATTTGTAGGTGCTACATTCTAATTACAAAACATAAAATATAATCAAAATATTCTTTTATCACACGACATACGAAATTGTTTAAAAACAAAAAGTTAATTAATTTGAATTTTCAATTAATAGATAAATAATTCAAAATTCGATCCTATTGAAATAGGGCTCTCAATAAAAGCCCTGATATCGGAACCAATTAAAGGGCCAGTTTATTTCTCAGGTAAACAATACAATTAATTTAACCGGAGAATATTCCATCATTATGGGAATGATTAAAATTGCGTGGCTTTTTAAAAATACCCCTCATTTTATTAAAGAAAATAAATTTAAAAAAGCTAATCAATTATTCAGAGGGATTTAAATAATTTAAAACAATAACTTAGGTAAAACTTTGTTTTTTGGTACGAAAATGGAAAAATTTGTAAAATTGAACCTTTATTTGGCCCTTCAAACCTTTCTCAAATTTCATAACTCGTTTAAAACTCATACTTTTTTTTCTTTTAAAATGATGTAGGAAATAATAAACGCAGTGCCGGAATAATAAAGTTAGTCCCAAAAAGCGCTTTTAAAAATTTTTATGGAGTGTTTTTCCTTTTGTAAATCAAGTAAAGGGATTCTTTTTGGTGGCAATAAATTAGATTAGCTTTAAACGGCTTATGCAGATATACAGGCGATGTAATTTATGAGCGTGTTTGTGTGAGAAGAAAGAAGGAGAAGGTAGTAAGACTGTCCCAAAAAAGAAGAGAAGAAAAAAAAAGATAATTCAATGTTATTGCGTTTGTGTAACTTGTTAGTATTTTGAGTGATGTGTCGTAGAGAAAAGAGAAGGAAAAGAGAGAGGAAAAAAATGGTGGGAGGGTAGTAATATCGAAAAGGGGTTTATCCCGTGGATTCCTCTGCGACCTCTGCTCCGACAAAAGGGGGTTGCACGTTTCCACACAGGAATTCTTGATTAAAATTCCACTTCTCCATGATTAATGTCCCAGTGCTATCAATCCGGCGGCGGGAGAGAGAAGCCGCAGAGCCGGAAAAGAGAGGTTTTCTCCTTGGGAAAGAAGAGAAGGGAAAGGGCGAGAAAAGGGCAAGAAGTTTTATTAGAGCCTCCTTTCCAGACCAAATAGTGGAACATTGGAGATCGGTCAATCATTCTACTCGTTTTCTCTGTGACAGAGTCCCTCCTTCCACCCCTCTTTTTTCCCTTCTTCTTCTTCTTAAGAATCACCCTCATTTCTTACCCTATTATTACTTTTCAAAGTAGATCCATTAAGCAGGTTTGACTTTTAATCCCACGATTAAACAAGAATAAAAAATTCCTTCCGAATATTCGAATATTTCGCCTTCATTTTAATAAAAACGAAAAACTTCTTAAAGGCAATAAAAATGTTTTTCGCTGGTTTTAGGACTCTTTTTTGGCGGTTTTTCGGATTTTCTAGACTAAAAAAAGTGGAAAACCCCAGGAAAAAAGAGTCCTTGATTCTTAACTTTTTATATGAAATCGAATTTAAGTGGAAGAGTGGATCTTTTGCAAAAAAAAAATTTTTTTTGTAGGGAGAAATTAGGGTTGTTGACGCCCGTTTCGTGTGGGCAGCCCACCGGCGAAGCCTTTAATTTTTACTACCTTAAATTAATGTTCTTCCTTTCCTTTGAGAAAGTTCCCGCTTCTTCTAGATCAACACTTTTAATTATTTAAAAAATATCGAAGGTTTTAAATTTTTTTTTCGGAATTCAAAAATCTTTTCCTTTTTAACTAGGAGGGGAAGAACATCCAAAGATAAAATAATCGCGTGATGTTCTTCAAAAACTTTTATTACTACTTCTTAATTAATTTTCCATTGTTTTTTTCATTGCGTGACCTCCCGTCACGATCCCCCTTTTTAATTAACCATTTATTATTTTTTAAATAATTAAAAATGGGTTTTTAAAAGAGAAATTATGTAGCCGATGGTGTATAAAATATCAGATTTCCCAGAAAAGGGATCCCTTTTGTTTAGAAAGACGTTAAAACGCGGGAGGAATATTTGTCAAAGAGGGAATGGTTCCGAGTTGTCCTGATTGTACAGAATCTCACATTTCAAAAGGTCTTTCCCCATTTCACGTTATATCCCATTCTTTAAACATTACCCTCATATCCCGTTTTGTTATAAATTAATAAACTTTCAAAATTATATAAATGTGATATATCGTCATTTAGGTTTTTTTTGTTTTGTTTTTATATCAAGGTTTTATTTTAATGGTTCAGCCTTAAAACTTGAAAGTAATAAAATGTAACGAGGGCATTCTCAAAAGACCTATAAAAACTATTTTAAGAATCTTTATACGTTTCTGTTTGATTAAATTTCTTATTTTATTGAAACAAAAAAAAATTATACTTTAAATTATGACCCTAATTTATAGAGACCAAATGGTAAATTTCAAAATTTCGAGGCCAAAACTATTTATAAATGTATTAACGTTTTGCTGGTCCTACAACCGAAAAACCCTTTTTATCAGATTTTCGTGAGTTTTTGGATGAGAAAAAACCCTTTATTACCTTTTTAGAGAGATTTCCTCTGTTTTTTTAGGGAGAGATATTCTTTATTTTCCTGGTTTAAGGCGATTTCCATGGGAGTAACTTCTTTTTAACTTCCTTAAAGAAGTTATTGTGATACCCTCCACGTCGGGTTTTTGGGGAAGGGTCTTCCAGACCCCGGAGGGTCAAATCGAATATTGATCTTTACCGATCTCACTTTGTCTGTGGTTCCGGCCGGCCGTAGTATTTTTTCCGGAACACTTTACGGCCACAGTTTTCATCCGATTTTCACCAATTTTCACACTTTCTTTAGCCGGTGAAGAAGAATGTAACGAGGGCGATTTTTGAATTTCGAAAAAATGGCGGAGATATGACTGTTGAAATTTAAAAAAATTCGCTGCGAACCGTTGGTCCGATTTTCTAAATTTTCACCAATTACTCTTTATATTTTTTCGAATTTTTGGTGTAAAAAAATTGCCACTTTTTAATTATAACTTTTTTTAGTAGGGAAAAATTTCGGACTTCTACCCTTAAGAGAGGCACATCCGTAGGCGAAAGAGCCCATTATTTCTACCTTGACACTTGGAAAATTTTCAAAAAAAGAACATTAAAAAATTTTCAAAAAAAAGCGCAAAAAAAAAAACACGGAAAATTTTTCCAAAAAAAATTGGAAAAAAAAAAAAAAAATTTTTGACAAAACTTGGAAAATTTTTGGAAAAAAAAGAAAACTTGGACAATTTCTCAAAAAACTACCCTCTCTTATACTTCCCCCTCCTCGCTTATACTTCCCCCTCCTTTATACTTCCCCCTCCGTTGTTATCCCCTCCGTTTACTTCCCCATCTATATTGATACTTCTCTTTAAGGAAGTTTTCGTTGGAAGCTCTCAAACAGCATTTAACTGGTTTTTGCGATTTCCTCGCAAAAATAATTTATCCAAGACTCATATTTAGGTTTTCTTTTTTATTATTATTTTAAGAAAATAGGAAGTTTAGTATTCAATTAGTAAGGTCGGAAGTTTTAATAAAGCCGTTACAAGCTAAGGAATAGAAGCTTGAATTTTTTTAATTAAACGGATAAAAGAGAAGTGGGTTTTAATTGAAAGCTTAATGGGGCAACAAAATAATAAAAAAAAGGCCGAGTTCTAACAAATAAGATAATGGGTTTTTGATGTTTTTAAGTCTTTTCCAATATTCTTCCAAAACTTAAGTTTCCCAAATAGAATAAGGTGGTCACCGGTTCCTTCATAATTGGCTTCGACTGGCCGTCAAGCTCGGCGGGACCAGGGAAAACTCTCTTATAAAACTTTTAGCCCGTCCTGTGGATTTTTTATAGGCGGCTAAACTCCGTTTTCCCGCTTATGTAATCTTAGCCCTCCCTTCTACCTCTCACTGCAGCCTAATAACCCTCGCCTTCTAGAGTAATTTCATGTTAAATTACAACCCGACGAGAAAAAAAAATTTCTTCATCCCCTAGCTACACTAATTCTCTTTCTCTTTTACAATTTTTATCATAAGAATTTTTTTTTATCTTAAAAAGTTTAGTCGTAATTATAATTTTCTTTTTAAAACGGTGGATTATCGCTTGTCCGAACGTTGACAAGAAATCCCGAAAGGGAAGATTCTGGAATGAGGCCGAAAGCGAAAACGGAAAGCGGTTTATTTTTTTTATAGCCAACCTTCCCCACTAGGGATGAAACAAAAGGGTTGTTTTTTACCATTCCCCACTTCCTCCCTTCGCCCTTTCCGACCCGCATTTCTTTCAAGACCTTTCCTTTTACGAGACTGAAATCAAAACAAATATGTACCTCGTTAAAAGGTGAAAAGAACACTGTTTTAACGCACTTAACTATTTTATATGATTAACTTTAGCAAAAGCCCGAAAAAGGGCAAAGGTGTGAGATTCTGAAATGTCAAAATAACCTAATTTTCCTAATTTAAGTATCCATAACCAAAAAAATCAATACTATTGCAACTAGCTGTCTATGGGTGCGAAATTTATTGGTTAAGAATATGTACATTGTTAACTTAAATAAATAGCATTTTTTAACTTCCTTAAAGAAGTTATTGTGATATTCTCCACGTCACGTCGGATTTGGGGAGGGGTCGACCAGACCCAGTAGGGTAAATTGGAATATGGATCTATACCGATCTCAACTTTGTCCACAGTTCGGCCGGCCGGCCGTCCGTCCATTTTTTTCCGGAACACTTTACGGCCACAGTTTTCACCGATTTTCACCAAATTCTTTAGCCGGAGAAGAAGAATGAAGAGGGCGTTTTTGAATTTCGAAAAATATGTCTGAAATTTTTAAAAATTCGCTGCGGCCGAACCGTTTCCGATTTTAACCAAATTTTACCATTACTCCTTATATTTTTTACGAATTTTGGTGTAAAAAAATTGCCACTTTTAATTATTATTTTTTTTAGAAGGGAGAAATTTCGTACTTCTACCCATTAAGAGAGGCGCATCCTAGGCCAAAGAGTCCATTATTTCTACCTTGACACTTCAAAAATTTTCGAAAAAAAAACTTTTTAACCTCCCTTATAATTCCCCTTATACTTTCCCTTTTATACTTCCCCTCCCTTATAATTCCCCTCCTTATACTTCCCTCTCTTTATACTTCCCCCTCCGTTGTACGTCCCCTCCATTATACTCCCCTCCTATATTGTTACTTCACTTTAAGGAAGTTTTCGTTGGAAGCTCTCAAACCAGTACTTTTTTTCTCCAAAAGTTATAAAATGTCGAAATTAAAAAATAAAAAAAAATTAAAATGTCACAAAATCGACGTATTATCCTGACGGAAAAAAAAATTCCTGCCTCACAGTCTTAAAAAAATATTTTTTTAGGATGTAATAAATGAATAAAACGTAATTATTGGTCATATAGTTAAAAACGAAGACAGTAAAACGAAAACCATAACAGTGGTCGCGTAAAATTGTCAGAAGTTAGTTCTTGGGCAGGCGGTGGTGAAAAAGTGGGGGGGGGGGCTGAGTTGGGGCTATAACCGAGTTGATGTGTAGGAGGATGCCAAAATATAATTGTGCTGGCTGGTTATAGGGTCATAGGGCGTTTTAGGGTTGCTTCACCCCCTTCCCCACGAATCCCTTCAATTCGCCCTTTCTCATCCTCCTTCTTCTCTATTGTTCTCTTACTTTTCCAGGCCGCTGCCAATTGACAAATCAATATTTCGGAGGCTAAATATTAAAGGGGGGAATGGCCTACTATTGTTTTCACCTGCTTATCATATTTATAAAAAAAAGATAAAAATGTTAAGTGGTAAAATCATATTTGGAAGGATTTGGGGGTCCAGAAGCTTTTAGACAGTAAGAGTATTTACTTTGGCAGACCGTATGAAAAAAGGGGGAACAGAGCAAATAAGAGAAAGCCAAATTATTCAAAAAGGGGGTGAAAGTTTACAGTACAACAATCTCCATTTTTTCCCCCGTATTAATTATAAAAAGAAGTTGAACAATTTAAAAACTGTACGTTTGTGATCTAAACCACCCTTGTGAACCATTGTAGTGGCTCCATTCGTCTGCCAAGCACAGGCCCGACCTATTATGTGCTGTACCCTTGTTCAGACAGCGGCAAATAAAATTATTATTAGCTCTCCCTTTTATTCAACCCTCGACTTTTTTCCTTAACCCCCTTCTTCTTTTTTCTCTCTCTCTTTCTTCTCTATTCTGTTATTGAGCCACCCTTTTTCTACAACCAAAGAGGTTCCATTAATAGAAGATATCAATTCCATTACGTCAGACTTTTTTTTTAAGCCAAGTTAGTAAACAAACCTTTATAATTTGCTGGGATTGTTCTAAATTAAAAAAAAAGGTTTAAAGGTTAAGAGAGAAAAGGACTTCTCACTGAAGATATTAAAGAAAGGGCCCAAACTCCCCAGGGACTTCCAAGGGTGAAAAGGGTCCAAAGGGATAACATGAATTTCGTGTGTACTTTTGTAAGCTTTCTAAGGAGAATCGAGTGTTAGAGCTGGTGGCAGCGGTAATTTTGATTTTTAATCATTTTAATGTCAATGATGGCTGTTGACTTCATTTTTTGCATGATTTCTGAATAAATTGTCACTTTCAGCTTTATTGTCTCATTTTTCATTGTTAAAAAGACATTTTTCAAGCCGTCACCGTGGAGTAGGGAGGTTTTCGAAAGCGGTTAAACTAATATTAAAGTTTCCCTCAAATTTAATATATCCGACCTTTGAAGTTGTACAAGAAAAGGGTGGAAGTCCTTTTAAAAAAGATAAAAAAAAAGATCCTTTTGAGAATAATTTTAAACAAAAACGTCCTTTCCATTATTTTATCGCCCCGTTTTCACGTCTTTTACGGCGCAGTAAGTTAAATACTGGGGATTTTGGGTAAATCGTAAAATACGATCATGACATTCCGCTTTTCAACCCTACTTTGACCACAACAGCAGTAACCACAGCCAGGTCAACTTCGTAAGTTTTTCTCTTCAATTTTTCCAATCAGTAACCAATCTAAATAGAACTCAAAATATTTAAATCATAAAGAATTTTTTTGTTTTATCGATTAAAAGATTTAAAAAACATTACTATTCTGAAACGTCTCCGTTTAAGCCTACTTGGGGATCCGTAAGTCATCTCTCTTACATACAGTCGAACCTCGATAACTCGATCTCAAGGGACGGACTAAAAAGTTCGAGTTATCGAGGTTTCGAGTTATCAAGGTTTCGAGTCATCGAGGTTCTGTGCCCAAAAATTCGACTTATTAAGGCTTTAGTCTTTTTCCTGAACCTTCTTGGAAGTGGGAAAGTCTCTCGCCGTCCGACAACGCATGTGCTCGATCGGAGAGGGGAAAGGAGAGGTGAAAGGAGAGGGGTGAGGGAGGGTCATGAGGGGAAAATTCGAGTTATAGAGGTCCGGCCACCGAAAATTCGACTTACAGAGGTTTTTGCACCCTGAAAGTCTTGAAAAAAATTCGAGTTATGTATGGTTTTTCTTCGAGTAATCAAGGTTTTCTCAAGGGCCAGAGGTTTTCTTCGAGTTATGAAGGGATTCGAGTTATCGAGGTTCGAGTTATCGAGGTTCGACTGTATTAAACTTCCCACCTCAAAGTTTGAAAATGCAATAAAAATTTTTTTTAAAAAGTAACCCGAGTTTTATAAATAATTTTAACAGCCCATCGTATAAAAAGGCCATCCGGTTGTAAAATTACTAAAATACACATTTAACGATTATCTTATGATTTTGATTTTTTAAAAATGTACGTCGAATTTACGACCTTACTTGGGCCCAAACTGAAGAAACACGAAACGCCCTCCCTCTTTTGGAAGAACGAAAATAGTTTCGTAAACACTCGGTGAATTCCTGAGAACGACTGAATTCCTTACTTTCTTCAAATACCCCCTACATTGGGAGAAAAGTCTTTTCAGTTATATAAAAGAAAGTACATAAAACTTGTATACTTAAAGTGAAGTTTGGCCACTCCGGCGTTCCATGGCAATATGGCGAAAACCACATTACTGCATTTTTTGCAGTTTTACCAAATAATATTTTTTTACGGAAAATTAATTTTTTTTAATACAGAACTAATCGATCTACACCTAAAAATAATTTCTAGTCCGTGCTCGATCAGCCCTAGCTTTCAATTAAGGATGATGGAAGAGGGTGTGTGATAAAAGAGGTTTCTGATGTATGAGCCTTCCTCGAAAAGGGGGTGGCCCTCGTTCTTTTCCGTCTATAAAGCCTCGTCGAAAAAAGAAAAGAGTAAAAAAAAGAAAAAAGAAGGAAGTGAAAAAAGGAAAAACATAACTGAAATTTTTTCCCAAGCTTAAAAAATAAAAAACGAAAATTTACGATACTAAAATTTTTTCGCGTTTTCCCTACGGCCTAAGTTATAACTCAAGAATAATCCGATCTAGTCCGTTTTTGGCACATTTTGAAGGTGAAAAGGTGTATAAAAATTAAAAAAATTTCATACCATTGATAATATGCTACCTAAAATAACTTTTTCTTAAGTAGATGATAACATTCTCGCAAAAAATTTTTTGCTTTTTTATTCAAAGTCGATTTTAGGTTAGATGCGTTAAAAATAGCGGATTTACACTCTTTATAAATGGTGTTGTAAATCTTTTTATCTTTAAAATGAGCCCAAAGCGGGCCTGATCGGCTTATTAGTTCTCGAGCTATATGCAAAAAACTGGAATATGTCTAAATTTTTTTTTTTTCCATTTTTTACTATGATACACTTGGATCTACGGTATTCTTTAAATTTAGCAACCCAGAAAATTTTTGAACCTTTTGTTTACTGGATTATTTTTTTAAGTTTATTTATATTTATTGTGGTGTTATTTATTGAGAAAGAAACGCATTAGAACGGGTTCTATTTTCATATCGCCCTTTTTCGCCGGACGATCATTTTTCCATTTCCTGGTTTAGAGCCTACCATCTGCCTCGGGAACCTGTGTATATTGAAAATACCATCCCTTTCCTCTCGGCTCCACCCAGAAATTCCGGAGAATTTCCCCCGCTTATAACCTCTCCCACTATATGTTGTTTCAAGATAGTTTTTACGGAGCCAGATTCGCCTTTTTTTAAGCCGAAAGTGTTGACGTTGGACGAAAAAAAGAGAATATACAAGGTTCGGGGTGAATCCTTCAGCCGTGAATCTGATGAAAGATCAGAGGGGAAAGAGAGAGGAAAAAAGCTGAGCTGATAAGAGGACGAGCATAGAATGTGAACCGGTTTTTGCAGAGGGAACCCCGGGTTCATTAGACGGAGCCTCCCTGATGACGGAATAGCGTGATACATCCAATCTCCCGTCTCAATCCACATAACATCCTCAGTCACTCCACCACTCCAGAAAAAAAATCCTTCAAACTTTTTCTTTCGCATTTTTTTTCTCTAAAATTAATTTATTTTTTATGTTCCAGGTACGTTTGGACGTTTTGGTAACTATAACCCTTTATATTTCTCAAAAGGCAAAAAATGATTACGGAAAAATAAGAATGGAAATTTGTTTTTATTTTATCTTCGGCCTTTAATAACGCCGAAGGAAAAAATGAGCCTGCGGCGTCGTCAACGGAAATATGTTTTACTTTACGAAATTTCCCAGGAGGGGATGAAAACGCGTATGAAAATTGGATAGCTCCCGATCTTGTCCCCACGTCTCAGATCATAAATCAGCTCCTTTTTTTTAAAAAAAATTGAAAAATTCGTCTTTATTATGACTTCTCCCGTTTAAAAATCAGACGCCATTCGCTCAGATCTTTCGGGCGGAAATGTAACAATGGCGTGACTTCGAGAAGCATCGTCGCTTACCCCGGCCTTTTCGTGGAAAACGCTAAATGCTCACTTTATTCTTATTAACAAGAGTCAAGTGTCTAAGAAATACTCAGGCTCTTGACAGCTCCACGCTTTTAACATCCCCTATTGTTACACAACAAACCCTCATTTTTAGAACATGAAAATAAACTCACGTATTGTAAAATAATTTTTGTTCTCTCTTCTTCCTTTAAATTCGATGAAAAGTCATGGGATTAAACCTTTTGTTTAGATAAGGGATTGTTTAAGCCCTTCCGGATAAAGTAGGGTCGAGCTGGGGAAAAACAGGGCGAAGATAAAATGACTGGTTTTAATCCCGATATATTACCTATAAGAGAAACACACACAAAACCTTTTAATCGAACCCTACTCCAGATAAAAATCCTTCAAGACAAACTAAAAACAAAAATAAAACCGCTGAATCAACAGAACTGAAGGTTTAGGATTTTTTTTAAATTTTAGAAACCCAATACAAATTTTAAACCAGTTCAAAATAGAGCTGAAAGTCTGATGCACAAACGAGAACTACCTAAAAAAAAGGGAATTTTCCTGGTTCTTGGGGTATTTTTAAATTTTTCCTCTACATCCCTTGACCCCTCAATCGAGGTTAACACAATAACTGTCTTTTGAGATCAGTAGATTAAGTATTTAAAATTCGATTATTCGGACAAAAGATGGTGGAAAACGATTGAAAATCTAGAAAATCTGGGTCTTAAAAAAGTGTAATATAGAAAAAAAGATGTTTTGTTTAAAGGTTTTGGTCATCTCATGACCTGGGTCGCTCAGTTTCGATATTTTTCCTAATGGATGGGGGTGAAAAGGCGATCGCGTGTACGAGAGGTTGAAAGTGATGCGTTGGGTGATAAATGAGATTTTAGAACGGCGGAACTCACGACGATACCGACGTGGTCAAATCACTCGAAACAAATAAACTTAAATTATGGCTGTTTAAGGGGAGTGGAGGCCCTAAACATTCAAATATCTTGACCAAAAAACTGAAATATCGGACTTAAACTCTTTTTTTATCGGATTTCAAGGGGTTTTCATATGCTTTTAAAACTAAAAAACCCGCTAAAACACTTTTTACCAAGTTTTCTGTGAGATTTTCATGATCGTTTAGATTGCAAACCCCATTTTTCACCGATTTTCTGATGATTTCCGACGGAAATACCTTCTTTTTTCCTGATTTAAGACGATTTCCTCGCACTTCTCTATTTGTGAGGAGTTTTTTTCTTTGACTAACCACTCTATCTACAGTCTACAGAAAAAAACCTCTTTTTATCGAATTTTCAGGAGTTTTCCTTTCCTTTTAGGTACAAAAAAAACGTAAATAAAAAATTTTCTGGGAGTTTTGTACTGTCATCTACACTAATCTATCACTAACCACTGTCTACAGAAAAAACCTCTTTTATCGAATTTCAGGAGTTTTCCTTTCCTTTTAGGTACAAAGAAAACCGTCAAAAAATTTTCTTTTTTACTGTCATTACGCTAAGAATCCCATTGTTTTACCCATTTTCTACGTTTTCTCAATTTTCCGACGGAAAAATTCTTATTTTATTCTGACTTAGCGATCTCTCTCTCTTTGGCTTAGAGATTTCCTTTTCATGAGGTTTTTTGTGCTTTTTCTACCTCCACCAACGAAGAATACCCATTTTATATCGGATTTTCGAGAGTTTTCTCTGCTTTTTCGTGCCAAAAAATTTACTGACGCTTTCCTAGGCACTATTTTTGGCCGATGAACTATTAATGCTCTGCGCGCCTACTCTTCAAAATCTGAGGCCTTGGCGGCTAAAGGGCGCCACGGAAATACGGCAAAAGGTTTCCCCTGGGCCCTTCGTTTCATCTTTGTGGCAATAAGAGGATTTAACACAAACGTCAGGATTAGAATCATAAAAATATAGTAAAAATAAATCAAAATGAGTGAAATGTATTATGTTGGTAATTAACAGCCGTGTATGAAATTGTGGGTAGCGTGTCGGGTACTGGTCGTACCATAAATCCAAAACGTAATAATTACAAAGGGGATATGATTTCGTAGGTGGTTAATATGTGAAAGAGGGATGGGGAGGGGTGGTGGGTGAGAGATGAGAGTGTGCGAGTAAGTGACGTCACGTGATGTGTGGGAACCGGGAACATATGTGATCAAATCGATCCCCGGGTTGAAACCCTCCTTTACACTCATACACAAACACACGGATACAAGGGTGAGTGAGACGTTCCTCCCGGACTGCACAATGCCCCTCAAAGGGGGCCTGGAAACAAGACGTCAAAGAAGAAATATATATATTTGAAAGAAGAAATAAAAAAGGAGGAAAAAAGTAGCCGATTCAAACCAGATGATTCCGTTTGTTGTCGGACAATGATCTGCTTTTCTCATTCACTCTTTGATTTATTAAGAGTTTTACCACAACGGTCACTTTTGCCTTTTACACAGTAAAAAAAAAGTTTTCAATTTTTTTAAGCATGATGTGCCGGAGTTTATTGCCGTCCTTTGTTGACACGAGGTAAGTTGACTTTGGTGTTTGGAAGACAAGACCGTGATGGGAGAGAAGAAAGGGGGCTTCGGGAGTTTAGAAGGTCGATCATTCATTGCGATGTTTGAGCCTCCCATTGTTTGCACCAACTTCAGGATGAAGCAAACACAGGTCTAATACCCCCCCCCCCCCCCCGTCGAGCCGCCTTTTTCTTACCCCACACTCCTTTCCCATCATACTTTGCCTTTATTTGATCAGGGGTACCTCCACTTTTCAAGTTCTTCCCATTCTTAAAACGAGATGGGGGAGAAAAAGGAGGTAAATAGAAAAGAAACGGGCCTCCTTCCCCCAACGGCAGTCTCGTAATTTTTTTTTAAAAACGAAAACTTCACCCCGAATTTGTTTAAATACTACTTAAACATTCATTCTCAAAGACTGAATGGTAGAGAACCCGTATTCAGAATTTTCCTAGACCATTTTGCCGAAAAACCATTTTTAAGGGAGTTTTCCTCAGTTTTTCGACTGAAAGATTTTTTCCTGATCAAGGAGAGAATTCCTTTTCAAAAGTTTTTGTGCTTTCTTGACCCAGA
Source organism: Orius insidiosus (assembly GCA_014119065.1). Classification (NCBI taxonomy): domain Eukaryota; kingdom Metazoa; phylum Arthropoda; class Insecta; order Hemiptera; family Anthocoridae; genus Orius; species Orius insidiosus. The sequence goes on along the minus strand of JACGAQ010001833.1, from coordinate 30,617 downwards.
AAACCAAATTTTAATCGGAGTTTCCTTTTATTCATCCGCTTTTGAACTGAAAACCTTTTTTAAAGAAACGGGTACCTCCATTTTTCAAGTTCTTCCCATTCTTAAAACGAGATGAGGGATGTAAATAAAGAAAAAAACGGGCCACGTCTACCAATGGCAGACTCAGATTTTAAAGAAAACTTCATCTCGCAATTGTTTAAATATTACATAAACAATTAATCAATTACGTCGAACTTAATTGACATGTTTAGGTCCCGAAGCGACAATTGATCAAACCTTAGTTAAGCCCTTTCACCCTCTTAGCGCCTATTTTATCGATTAAGATCCTTGCCAAATAAAAAAAGGGAAAAAAACTTTTAGGTAAATTTTTAAGGCCCCAGGCGCCTTATGACAGCAGGTGCTTAAGAATATATAAAGAAAACGCTAAAAAAAGGAGGACGAAAATTCTCTGAAAGCCCATTGTTAGATTTCTATTTTTAATATTTTGGATATTTCATAATATACCCTCCCAAAAAAGAAAAAAAAAAACCCACGCGTAGTTTCGAAAAACTCCGTATACGCTAATTTATTTCGCACTTCTGTAGATTGCATTAGGGGAGGAGCGCGTTGTTTAAAATTACATGTGGATTTATTGGGAAAGTGTTTTATTCGGATTAGTCCCTCGGGTTGGAAAAACCGACGAGGTAGACTCCCGAGTGAAAATAATGGAAAGTACTCTTCGAGGTAATTCTGAATGGACTCTCCCCTTCATCCTCTTACTGCACCTACCAACACACAACTTTGTTTTTAAATATTACAAAAATGAGAAAATAAAATGACGGGGTGGTTGTTTCTTACGAAGAAATTACTTTTAGGACCGAATAAAGTTTACCTATAAAGAAAAAAAAACCACAATTTGAAACTAAATATCCCAAAACGTTTTAAACTCGCCACCCTAAGAATTCCTTCATAATTTCTTTTTATTCAATTTTTTGTAAAAAGTTTTTAATACCTAATGAAAATTTAAAACCATAAAAAATTTAAGAATCAGGAAGAGAAAATCAATGTACAGAATATTTCACGACCAGTTTCGGCTTAATATCATCAGTAAACTATTTTCCGCTTATCTCAAATTTTACTGAAAATATATAAACGATTTTTTCCGAATATGCGGGAGGTGTAGTGGAACATCACTAACTTTCACAATCGTTTCTTTTTTCTGTAACTCTATCCCCTGAGAGATTTCATGGATAGAGCGGGAAGTCGGAAAAAAATACACAGAAGCCGCCACGGTTCCCCAAAAGATAGAGCCACTCGCCTCCTAATGAAACGTCCTAATGAAAACTTTGTTTTCGTCTTCCCGCTTTATCATGATTCCTCTCAGGGAACCTAAAAAAACCTTAAATCTTAGTTTATAGATTTCTTAACGTAAAACTATAAATTTTAAACCATGAATATAAAACAGTACTTAAATTTTTATCTCGGCCAAAGTAGCCAACGTTTTGTGGCTTGAAAAAGTCATAAAATTTTATTAGAAAAATTTAAAAACTTCATTTTAAAAAGAGTTTTAGACGAGGAATGTAATTACAAGGAAATGAGAGGTATTTAAAATGCTGCATGTATTAAAATGTAATTAAACGAAACATAGAAGTCGGAGGGGTCGGAATGTAAGTAGATTAAGGGTGAAAAAGAGGATGCCCTTAAATCAACCTGATAACAGCGGAAATTTATGATCACGTATTTTTTGATAATTCCTGAAATTTGAGGATCTCAATTTTTAGAATTTAAAATGAGAGATTTTTGGGTTACAACTCACGTACTCCACACCCTCGTGAGTGGAGGGTATGAGTTGTTTGTGAATATTAGGCAGGTTTATGGTGAGATTGGAACAGGTACGAATTGGGGTTTATTCGCGGTGAATCTAGGATATAAAGGCGATCAGTGGTCTCGGACACGTCCATCTGATGGCCTTTAGCCCTTTTCCATCCATTATGGATGGACGTGAAGCATATACCGCCTGCTCCCTACTGATAACTCGAACCCATTATCCGACTTTAAACTTAATATCCTTTTAATATCGTATTTTATATTCCCGAGAAAAAAAAATGAAAGAAAATTTCAAAAGTTTACATCAATTATGGAGTGTAATTAGCAGTTGAACTCATAAATCCTATTTAAGCCGGTTTGAAAGGCCTACATCAAGAGGGTGTGAAACTTTGAAAATAAAGTACGCCGTAGTCACGGTTAAAAATGCATTTCTAGGCTCGGGCTTTGTCTAAGTCTTAAGGCGGCTCCTTCCATGAATAATTAACTCTCGCTAATTCCGTGATGCAGCGCCCGGGCCCTCTATTTCTTAACTCATTTTCTAGGAAATTACTAGAATTGTTAAACTTTAAATTCCTATCGCCATCCTTTTGAACTGACTCTTCCACTTAAGGATAGATAAATCTCGAACTTGTTACCAGTTTCGGAATAAGGTTGGCGGCGGGTAGGAAACTTTAGTCACCTCCTTCTCCTTTTATCCCCCCTTCATCGAAGACAATGAATAGAGAAGACAACTGTATACAATACGACGAGCAGCAAAACCATTGTCATCCCTACCCTATTGTTTCTCAATACCTGCAACCCAAACTTTGTTAAGAGATCTAATAATTTAGCGATTCCAAGTAATTACTGAACCAACAATAACTTCAGTATTGTAAAAACAATAAAATGAATACAACCATTCACAAATTCAAATTAAAGAAAAATAGTTTATACGTTTTCATCAGAGTATAAGGCCTAGAAACCCCTTTTTAATCAATTTGTCAGAATGTGACGATAGGCTAAGATGGAGGCATTTGCCATATTTCCAGCAACCGACTTTTACCAAACTTTCGGGCCTAAAAATCTCATTTTCATTGGAATTTCATTTTATTTTCGTCCGACAGGTGGGCCCAGGCGAAGGCCAGGCGGCGCTTGTGGAGTTCATACTTTTAGGTAGATTTTTTTTCTTTTTACTCTGAGAATTACGTACATTTTGAGGCGAAACTCCACCCAAGATTTCAATCCTTTTAAACGAGTTTATTATTTATGAAGCGGAGCGTTTTTGAGAGGGTCTAACACACGCGTAGATACGAGGAACCCCCCTAACGCCTCCTGAATAACTGACGAAAAAAAACCACAGCTCTGGAAACAGGAAGCCCTGGCCTCCGTGATAACGTAGATAAGTATGTCACCCTTTCAACCATCACCCCTTCTCTAAACGGCCTCCTTTAAATTAGCATGTTATCAGTTCGAAGCCTAAACCCGAAAAAAAACCTCTTTTTTTATTATCTACCCGTTCTTCTGGTTATTACCCAAGATAATAATCTAATTAGACTCTAATGAATATGTTAATTCTGATTTTAGCATAATTTTGTTTTTAACTTTCTTAAGCGAATCCAATAAATTTGATATTGTAAATTATCTAGAAGCCCTTTAGAGAAGGAATATGGAAGATATATTATTGAGAAGGGTGGAAGCTTAATTCGGATTTACATGCATTATTGTTAAGGCATAAGGCAGGCCCCTAAGAGGATTCTACCCTTGTATAAATAGGCAACCTATAATTTACCTACTGATGACAATTGTTCAAAAAATGTTGAAAAAGAAATTTTTTTTTCTCTCCAACATTGAAGTGAAATAATGGAAAACTTCATTCGAATGAAACCTGTCCGACGTGCGGAGATAAAATTCAGTTTTTACGATCGTAGAAATGTATGAGATATAATTCAATTTTTTCTACCCCTCCCCGAACTTTTTTTTTGCTCCGACCGTGGGAGAAAATATGCAGGAAAAAGCCTGTTATTGGAAAAAAATATATTTTTAGAAACAAAAAATGTGTTTTTGGCGTTTTTCCATGGGGAGGGAAAAAATTGACCGACAATTAAAGATCATTAGAGGCTATAAATAGTACTACAACCTAATTTTCTTTCCAGGGACGTTCTATTTATTCCGTTCAACTATAAAGAGAAAATGACCTTCGTTTTTTAAGGATTCTATCAACTTCCTTAAAGATGTTATTGTGATACCCTCAACGTCGGGTTTTTGAGGAAGGGTCTTCCAGACCCTGTAGGGTCAATATTGATCTTTACCGATCTCAACTTTGCCTGTGGTGCCGGCCGGCCGTCGTAGCATTTTTTTCCGGAACTCTTTACGGCCACAGTTTTTATCCGATTTTCACCAATTACTCCTTATATTTTTTAAGATTTTTTGGTGTAAAAAATTGCCACTTTTTAATAATTTTTTTTTAGTAGGGAGAAATTTCATACTTCTACTCATTACGAGAGGCACATCTCTAGGCCAAAGAGCCCATTATTTCTACCTTGACACTTAAAAAATTTTCGAAAAAAAGAACAAAATATACTCGGAAAATTTTCAAAAAAAAAAGTTAAATTTTTACCCGAAAAATTTAAGTACCCGGAAAATTTTTGAAAAAAAAAACAAAAAAAGGAAAACCCGGAAAATTTTTGGAAAAAAAACTTAGAAAATTTTTCAAAACAAAAAAACATCGGAAAATTTTTCAAAACAAAAAAAATCGGAAAAATTTTTTGAAAAAAAATTAAAACTTCCCTCTTCCTTAATCTTCCCCCTCCTATATACTTTCCCTCCCTTCGTTATACTTTCGTTCCCTTATACTTTCGCCTCCGTTATACTTCCCCCTCTGTTATACTTCCCCTCCCATATACTTCCCCTCCGTTATACTTTCCCCTCCTATATACCCTCCGGTATTGTTACTTCTGTTTAAAGAAGTTTTCGTTGGAAGCTCTTCGAAAAAGTACTTTTTTTTCTGTGAAGTTCGAAATAGGAAATAGACCAAAAGGGGGCTTTCGCCATATTTCCTAAGCGCTAGAAGGGCCGTGATTTTCTATCTTATCACTTAGTCAATCACTTAGCCTTAAAAATTAGAGTAAAATTATATCATTTTCCAGAAAAAGACGTATTTACAATAAAAATATTTTTAAAAAATGTAAATGTTTTCTTATTCTTCGGCTTTATTCGAGCCTAATACACGATCATAAAAACGAGCATCGGAATGGAATAAGATGATACTGAAATAAAAATGAGGGAAGTGGCCTGAAGAAGCGCTGATAAGGAGAAGAGAAGAATGCGGCGAGGGTAGAAAATGAGAGCAATCTAGATAAGAAGGGAAAAAGAGAGGAACGCTTTCTGTGCAAAAAGGTTCTGAGGTGTGCCGGGGGGGGGGGGGGGACCGAAAAAGATTCATTACTGAGCTATGATGTATTTCCCATTACACCTCAGTACGCTTTTTCCCGAAAAAAATGAATAATTTAAAAAGAGAATTGAATAAAATGGAGCACAACTGTAAAAATCATAGGCCGATAAGCCTTTTGTAACGGTGGAGATCGCTTCCATTGTTAAAAACGGACAAAACGGCTTTTTTGTCTGCTTCCATATATACACAATTAGTACAAAAAAAACCAAACATTTTTTTCCCCTTCTTTTATTTTCAGTATAGAAATTTACTTTAAATCTCCTTTTTTCGTATGTATATCTCTTCCCTGTTTTTGAGTGAGGGAGCATAAGGGAAGACTCCCACGGCGATTAGAACCCGGTAATAAATTCAAATCTGTCAGGAGTGTCTCCAAGTAGGGAAACCCGTTTGGAAAGATTAAACCCACCTTTCACGTTCATTTTTATAGCAAACATTTACGTAGTGAAATAATTTTTTAAAACATAATAATGCCACACCCATAAGCGAACTAGCTAACCAAACAACTGGTGGCAGCACAGTTTATTAAATCCCTCAAGCTTAAAACTGCGCGTTTGGACGGTACTCCGTTTTATAACTCCTTTTTATTCATAATTTTCAATGATGCGTTGAAACGTGGAAAACGGAGCGTCTGGACGCGCTAGAATTTGATATCGGTTATCCTACTTATGATATGCAAAAATGCCGAAGGACCTCATATTATCCCACTTCTGATATCGGTTATCCACGGTAAACTCAGATATACCAAAAAAAAAAAAATCCGGTTATAGTACAAAATTGCAGGCATTTTTTTGGTACCAAATTTTTTCAGTTTGTACTTGTTACATGGAAATTTTTTAAATCTGCCTTACTGAAAAAAAGAAAAATCTCACGCTCCCTTTTCATTTATCTACCTTTGTCCCCACCCTTCTTTCCACGAACGCCCTTATCTGTCCTAAAGCGACGAAAATTGGAGGAAAAGATTGAAAGGAGTTGTGCCGTGGATTTGAGAACAATGCCGCCCCCATCCACCCCCGGGACGCCATCCCCTCCCTTTTACTTTTTCTTTTCCCGAGGAAAAGAACACATATTCCTTTCACGCGGCAATATGTCTCTCTCGCTACAAAGGGAAGAGTTATTGTGCGACTAACGTTCCTGAAATCCAGAATTATTTCACCTTTTTTTTTCCTTCTCGCTTAACGAGATTATTAGAGAGAAAAAAAAATTGGTTTTATTTGTACGCATCCGTATATAGGATAAGAGAACGCTTTGTATGCATACATTCTACTCGGATTGAATCTATCATCCCAATAGTATATCGAGATTTTGATCCACGCCTTTTATTTTTTCAAAGTCTTCTCAACCATAAAAATTTCCATACTGAAATATAAACTTTTTTTTTCAACTCTGAGAGAACTTTTAAAATTATCAACAATGGATTTTTTTTAATCGATATAAAAGGGTTGTAATTTAAAGTATTGAATATTTATAATTAATTCGGAGGTCACAGTACTCCCAATTATAAGGACACTTGAATATTCATTTAAATTCGGACTGAAAAAAAATCTGGTTAGCCCGCGGGTTAAAAACACGGAGAATCATTTTATAAACAAGAGGTCCTGAGGGGTGGAGAAACTCCCTCGGTTTTAATACCGACTATAAATTGACTGGCAGATGGTGCTGACGTCTACAATAGCTTTGCGAAAGGAATTAAATTAAAATTCAAAATAATGTGAAAGCACGGATTCATTATACCAATATCAAAGAGAAGAGGGGGAGCATTTTAATGAAATCCTTAAACTTTTTTTTTTCGTTTAAAAGATTGAATTTTTTTGTTTTTTCCTGGAGATGTAAATGTCTCCGTGGTGTATTATCTAGCGTGAAAATGCTGGGAATTCCCCAACCTACTCGACAAGGAGGTGGTTTTGTAGTAACTGTTCTCAAGAAGCTTACCGCAGGTTTCCCTTCTACACGCCACTGTAAACTTTTACAATGTAAGCTCTCCTGTCTTAGCTCCCTTTACCTGACATTTGTTTTGAGATAAGGCGGCAAAACTTTGGAATGAGACGGAAGGGGGAAACTGCGTGGCTTTCGACTCCGTTTTTCAGTCTTTCTAAAACCGAAAGAGAACTATCAGGAACTAGAATTCAACCCCCCCCCCCCCCCTAAAAAAAGGTCGAAACTATCGAACTAACGGACGTAGAGAAGAGGCTGTAGCCATGCTTAGCTAAGAAAAAGGAGAAAAAAGAAGAAGACGACCGTACTGTTGAAAAACCGGGTTTTCACTTGTCGATCGGTTTACAAGGAGCCTAGATCCAGATAACCGAAAAACGCAAATCTTATCGTTTAGTCAAACATCTGGTACCGTTCGCTTTTTCAGTCCAAAATGTGGTATGGATAGGGATGGGCGATATATAAAAATATATCGATATATCGGTCGACCGATATATCGGAGGAAATATATCGGTGGCACCGATACACCGGAGCAAATGTATCGGTGCCACCGATACACCGGAGCAAATGTATCGGTGGCTCCGATACATCGGAGGAAATATATCGGTGGCACCGATATATCGGAGGAAATATATCGATACATACATAGATATATCCGAGGAAATTATTATTTAGGAACGCGGCAGCGTTCCGCCCCGCCAAGCAAAACCCCGACATTCAATATTATTAGACTTCAATGCGCTAAAAATTGACGAAATATGCCTTATAATATGCAAATGTAAAAATACCTGAAATATACGCTAATAACTCCGACGATTTTCACCCAAAAAAACTAGAAAAATTAGAAGTTTTCTAGAGCCTTTGTGAAAATATCGAGGAAAAATACCAAAAATCCGGTGAAATGGGTGTTTTTAGGTGAAAAATTCCATAAACAGTAATCTTGACCAAGCAACCGAGCAACCGTTCAAAATACATATAAATTTATATGTAAAATAAAGTAGTTTTTTTTACCCAAATTGACGTAAAACGGACGGTCATAGGTATTCGGAAAAAATATTGGTTCTTGACCAAGCAACCAAGCAACCGATACCTATATCAAATGATATATCGGAACCTATGATGTATATCGCAAGACCAATATATCCCTAGGTATGGACTTGGCTAAAGGATATTAGTTTTCAATCCGTGATCGCTTGACAGACCTGCCTTACAAAATAAACCTATCGGGTAGGCCGCTTTCGAAGAAGCGGGAGTCATCGGGTGCTTACCCGAAGGTGTATCGTGATATCGGAACGGGATATCGCATTCTTTGTCTGGGGCCCATGGGGTAACTAAACGGTCCAGCTAATCCAAACTTCTTGATTTTTCTTAGCCAAGCGATTGTGCCTAGTTTAAATTTTTCCGAAGTAGAACCGTAAATTATTGATTGGTAAACTACGGTTGAAAATCACTTTCATCTGCTTTGACGTCATTCGTAATGGAGTCTTAATTCGTTAATACATTCTTCCCCGCTCAGTTCATTTCTAATTTCCCTTTCGCTACCGGTTCACACTCCGCTTCGACGAACCTTCAATTTACATCCATAATGGGGTAAAGTGAGAGGGGAAGCGAACGGGATATCGAGCGACAATTTGCGAAAAAACAGAAAGACTTTTTTTTTTTTTTCCTCCGGTGACAATTTTAAACCGTTTATCAACAGGTACGGAATATTTTTTTTTTATTCTTCAAGTCTACACTATAATGAATGATTAACTTCCGCCCCAGTATGTTTATTTCATTAACTACCACCTCGCCTCTGGTTCCTAAATGGGACGGAAAGACCTTCACCGACGTCTCCACACTGTAAATATTCATGAAAGACACGGCACCTCTGTAATTTTATTACCGCTTTTACAACTTCCCTCATTCCTTGGCCCTTTTTTCCCCCTTCTCTCGCTTACTCCCTTTTTAAGTTTAAAATCCTCGAATTGTTCCGGCAATCCTTACCTCGTGAAGCCGCCAGGGGATAACATTTATAATCAATTAAACTTTCTTCTTTCCTCTCTACTTGCAAGATTGCTATTTATTCTCTTTTTATTCATATTTCTTTAATATTAAAACAATGGTAATCAGGCTTCATCGGCAGAGAAATGAGTGATAAATGGACTTCTAGTCTAAAAATACCTTTTCACCGGATCTCCGATTCTCAACATTTTTATGATTTTGAAATAAGTACTGGTTTGAAGAGCCTCCAACGAAAACTTCCTTAAAAGAAGTAACAATATGGGAGAGGGAAGTATATAGGAGGGGGAAGTATAACGGAGGGGACGTAAAACAGAGGGGGAAGTATAACGGAGGGGACTTAAAACGGAGGGGGAAGTATAGAAGGTGAAAGTATATGGGAGGGGAGTATAACAGAGGGGGAAGTATAGGGAACGAAGGGAGGGGAAGTATAAAGGAGGGGAAGAAGAGGAAGGGGGAAGTTATTTTTTTTTTGAAAAATTTTCAAAGTTTTTTTTCCAAAATTTTCCGGGTATTCCTTTTTTATTTATTTTTTAATTTTTTTTTTCGAAAAAATTTTTGAGTCTTTTTTGTCAAAAAATTTTCTAAGTTTTTTTTCCGAAAAATTTTCAGGGTTTTCATTTTTTACAAAAATTTTCCGGGTTTTCCTTTTTTTTGCGTTTTTTTTTTTTAATTTTTAAGTTCTTTTTTCGAAACGTTTTTTAAGTGTCAACGTAAAAATAATGGACTCTTTGGCCTAGCGATGTGCCTCTCTTAATGGGTAGAAGTATGAAATTTCTCCCTACTAAAAAAATAGTACCTAATTAAAAAGTGGCACTTTTTTTACACCAAAAATTCTTAAAAAATATTAGTTAATAGTAGATACATTAATAAAATTGATAGTATTTATATAGTAATACAGTATTATATTAATAAAATAGAAGTTAAAAAAAATCTCTTGTATGTATGGTAAGTAAAGAAATGTATTCTAAAGCCACATAAAAAGAAAAACATTTTAAAAAACCGAAAGTTTTTCGCAAAATTGGAGCAAACTTTAGAGAAAAACGCCGCCGTATGATGTGGTCAACTCTTAAAACTTTTTTGGTTGATTTTTAATATTTTTTTGCCCCTAAATAAATAAGAAGGAAAAAAGTCGTAATGGCTTGCTTAGAATCCAAGAAGCTGTTATACAAAATTGAAGTTTATACGATCCTCTTGCCAAGATTGGAATATAGTGAGATCTAACAAAGTTTTATGGTCGCGTCTATGAGTTAAAGTAGACCATTAAACCCCCAGTATGGCCGTCATTTAAAAAAAAAAAGGAAGAGGAGACACAAATAAAAAGGTTGACGTTGGTTTCCAGGCTCATAATTCCGGATACGACACGTTAGCGTACGGGCGTTTATCGAGAAAAGAGACAAGACTGGAAAAAGAGTTATTTTTTATACTCTTCGGTGCTTGGGAAACCGTTTATTTCCCACCGTAGCCTTCCCGAAAAGGGACTTGTTTATGAGGCAATAACGTTCAAAGCTTTTCAAGTATGAACACATCTCTCCGTAAGATCGAATATCCTCGAAATTGCCAAAAGACCTTTTTAATATATTTTGTGTAATTTGTGATTTTTTTCAAGGTGATTCTAGGGATCACCCTTGTTTTTTAGTGAAAAAATGACTTTAATTTTCTTTGTGGTGTTTTTAAATAAAAGAGAGAAAGAAGTGGGGAGAATGAATTTCTTATTAGTGCCAAAGGAAATGAGGTTTTCCGCAAAGCGTTCGGGCCCCGCGGGCAGACGGAAAGGGGGATGAAAACCGGTCTTTGTTTAAGGACTTTGATACCAGGCGGCTTAAAGCTAATTTAGGCCTAAAAAAAGAAATAAAAATTAAATATAGGTGCTTATAGAACTTTTTTAACTATGTTAATACTTGATAATGAAGAATTTCAATAGGGAAAGAATGAGGAGGATGTGTCTTATTAGGGTACTCTTTCAAAAAAAGCTCGGGTGAAAAGGGAAACTTTTCCCTTCGGCTCCCCCACTTTCTTTTTAGATATTGATGTTTCTCCAAGAGCAAAAGAAAGCCCTCCCTTCTTCCCTTCACACTCTATTGACTATTAGTTTTGAAACTTTGTCAGTACTTTTTAATAGTTTCCTTCCTAATTATGACCTCAACTACTTCAAAGCAAATATAAGAGTGGGTACACTACAGAACTTTCAAGTAACCTACTTTTCGAAAGCAAACAGTCAATTTTGTCAAGGAAAAATGTGGCTTTTGTCTCCGATTTGGGAAAGTCATACACCCAGTAGTTGCCCTAGCAAGAAATGGAGTAACTCGGCTGTTGTTAACAATTTAAATTAGGATTCATTTCTGGGCAGATGCTGCGTCGAAGACCTATTTCCAAAAACCGTCTGTCGAGGGTAAAACATTAACTATTTTAAAAGAAATTTAAAAAAAATTTAAAGAAGGGGGTCCTCAGCAAGAGAATTCGGAACCAGAGCCCCTAATGTCTTAGCGACGCCATTATATCCATTAACATCCACAATACATTTTTCCACGTGCGAACTTTTGAGTAAAGATAATGTCTTAACCTATTCTTCATAACGATTATTTAAAAAGGGGGATGAAGTTTTAAAATTCTATTCTTTAGCGAATGTTGGAAGACAAAAGGAGTTGAAGAGTTTTCCCCGTTTGTGGGCGGAGGCTTGAGAAAAATTGTTTTATGATAAGAAGCTGTTTTGTACTAAAATGCAGGGGGTGGTTTGGAAAAAAGAGTTTTCTGACTCATTTCGCGAAAGCGGTAGGAAAAGGGGGTTGAGAAGATAGTCAAGTTTAAAAAGATAAAATTCCGAGTTATCAAGGTACTCGTGGGGATTCATTAAGGATTCATAGGCTCTATTTGCGTCGGTCACGTTCCTAAAGGGTGCTAGTCATAAATTAGAAAACGGACCGGCGACTAATCTGCTCAGATTAGAGCGGGGGAGGAGGGAGAGAGAGAGAGAAAAAAAATTCACCCCCTTTTGTTTCTATCTGATGCCAACACGCGAGAAGTTCGGGAAGAGAAAGAAATAAGATAGAGATAGCCTCTGTCCTCGACCTTGCATTATTCATCAAACGTCGCTCTTTCTAATCTTTTTAGATCGATACGTCAATGTCTTCTTCATAACTTAAAAAATCTGATAATGTTTTTTCACCAGAAAGTTACTACTTTTTGGTTTTTTTTTTTTTCTGGACGCCATTATCGGATGAAATATACAGGTCAAGTAGGCAGTAAATATTAGACTTAGGGTAGATGATGCTGTAAAGTATGTGACCTTGAAGAAGAAAAGCGAGGACCACTCGCCTTTAATGGATTAGTCCTTCTTTTAAAAAAATCCTAAATTTTGAATTTTTCGTCTATACAGAAAATCGTTTCACCTTTCCAACGGTGGCTGTAAAAGTAAAATTCATCAATTATTAAGGGAGAGTTGAAAAATGATGGGATTTTTAGGGAGATCAGACGCGATCCTTTAATTTTATTGAGGAGTATATTATGAATAAACCATTGTGTAATGACACTCTGAAAGAGTAAATTTTGAAAACTTTTACAATTACTTTTTTTTTTCTCTCCGGACAAACCGAATCTCGTTTTTTTCCCCTCTCTCAGTAGGTCCCTCTCCGCTAATTTAACCCTGGTAGGTCGCTGTGTTTGACTGAAATAGGGCCACTCGTCTCTTTAGCATTCAAGGCCCGTAGCCTACACTACCCCCTCCTCAGATAGAAATTTAAAGGTGTAATTCCGGGGCGTAGGGGCTTCCTATTTCCCGACCGCCCTCGCCCCACTCCTTTCACAAGAGGAAAATTGAATAAATTTCACCTTATCAGCCTCCCCTCTGAGGATATACGAGGTTCAAATTTAATACAGGTATATAGTTCTTTTTTTAAATCAACCTATAAGGATAGAAAATATTAGATTTTTTTACCGTTTTCTCCCCTACCATCAGTCTATCTAAACACGGTGTTATGAGCACTCCCATTATCATACAGGAACCGAGCTTTATTGGCTTAAAACGTGGCGTATTCTCTAGATAAACAGGCCAAACACCAATCATTTTTGACCCAACTATTGAACCCTACTATGATATTCCTCAACCGGCGTATGCCTAATAAGTGACCTTGAAATTGGTCCCAAAAGGGTGATTCAAAGGAAAGTATCAGAATTTAAAGTTTTTTTTTGCCCACCGGTGCCCGACCGTCCAAAGGTTAAACGGCTTTTGGGCTTTTTAACTTCCTTAAAGAAGTTATTTTTTTTTTTCGATATTTTGGTGTAAGAACACCCGTTTTATCGGGTTTCAAGGAGTTTAGCATCTTTTAGGGTCGTTTTCCTCGATCTTTTGGTGTAAAAAACCAGTTTTATTGGGTTTTCTGGCGTTTAGCATCATTTCGGGTCGTTTTCCTCGATCTCTTGGTGTAAAACACCGGTTTATCGGGTTTCAAGGCGTTTAGCATCTTTTGGGTCGTTTTCCTCGATCGTTTGGTGTAAGAACACCAGTTTTATCGGGTTTCAAGGCGTTTAGCATCATTTTGGGTCGTTTTCCTCGATCTCTTGGTGTAAAAACACCGGTTTATCGGGTTTCAAGGCGTTTAGCATCTTTTGGGTCGTTTTCCTCGATCTTTTGGTGTAAGAACACCAGTTTTATCGGGTTTCAAGGCGTTTAGCATCTTTTAGGGTCGTTTTCCTCGATCTTTTGGTGTAAGAACACCAGTTTTATCGGGTTTCAAGGCGTTTAGCATCTTTTTGGGTCGTTTTCCTCGATCTTTTGGTGTAAGAACACCAGTTTTATCGGGTTTCAAGGCTTTTAGCATCTTTTTGGGTCGTTTTCCTCGATCTTTTGGTCGCGAATTCTTAATACAAAAACCTGTTGTACATTTCGTAGCGTCCTGCTTTGGAGCTTGGGCTCCTGATCACCTTGCGATTGCCTCATCAGGCTTACCACCTCACTGCGAAATTTTTTCCGAGTGAAAAAGAAAAACTGAAATATGTCCTTGTATAAAATATAAAAAAATAGTTTTTCAAAAGATATCAAGATTTTCAAAAGCGTTAAATGGGTCGCAAAATTCAACCCTGTCTCTCTTTATCCTCGTCGTGCTCCTTAAAAAATAAATTAGGATGTCAACTTAGAGAAAAAAATTTAAACTTGTCTCACATTATCATTTTGATAAATGCGCCGTAATTGCCGCTTTAAACTGTTGTAAATCAAGAAAAAGAAAAAAGAAAAAACACGTCGCTTTTAAACGTGTTGTATGACGTTTTAAATTATTTTTTCGTTTTTCCTTTACTATTTAATTCTTTTAAGCTTTTGCAATATTATAAATTCTTATCTAGTTTTTAAAACGTTTAAATGGGAAGCTATTTTTAAAAGTCGTATAAAGCGGATCTGACAATAAAAAACTGTAATAACGCTCTATCTAAATCGACTCCTTTCAATAAGACGCCAGAAATATCGATAAATCATCAAGAGGAGGGAAAAAAACCTTTTTTTCAGAAACGGCGATTGCCAAATAATCATTGGTTGGGTAGAAAGTAAAGCATTCTAAAGAATAAAATATATAGTCGTGTAATCTGAAGCTACTAATTGCCAAGTTAAAACCCGGGGCTTGAGGGCTGGCCTTTCTAATAAAGGGAGCAAATGAGCCGGAAACTGGTAGATAAAGGTTTTATCTTGTGTGAGTCTCCCTTCCCCTCTCCTCCATCTTTTACGGAAAATCACTCCCGCCCCAGTAACACCGTCGCTATTCACAGTACGATTGATAATTTTAAAATCAATATCTTTACTAGGATTCTAATTGATCTCAATGTCACTATCACGTATGGCCTAGATGTAGCAGTTGGGATAGAACCGTATCACGTACCAATGAGTTTACTGTCAGCTTATGTTTCCGATGTTGCTATGTCTAATTTTAGAATAGCAGGAATTGTCATTTAACCGGTATTGTATATTTTGTCATACAAGAATGTTTGAACGCTTGAACACCTGGAAACTGGTGGTTCTACCCCAGATAATCCAAGAAAACGACCCAAAACCCGGTGAAAGAGATTTTAGACTCCCGGTCACCAAATTAAACGGGTGTTTCTACACCAGAAAATCGAAAGAAAGAACCCAAAACCCGGTAAAAGAGATGTTTAACGCTCGGTCACCTGATTAAACGGGTGTTTATACACCAGAAAAAAAAAGAGAACGACCCAAAACCCGGTAAAAGAGATTTTAGACTCCCGGTCACCAGATTAAACGGGTGTTTCTACACCAGAAATCAAAGAAAAGAACCCAAAACCCGGTAAAAGTGATGTTTAACGCTCGGTCACCTGATTAAACGGGTGTTTCTACACCAGAAAATCAAGGAAAGAACCCAAAATCCGGTAAAAGAGATGTTTAACGCTCGGTCACCTGATTAATCGGGTGTTTCTACCCAGAAATCAAAGAAAGAACCCAAAACCCGGCAAAAGAGATGTTTAACGCTCGATCACCTGATTAATCGGGTGTTTCTACCCAGAAAATCAAAGAAAGAACCCAAAACCCGGTAAAAGAGATGTTTAACGCTCCGTCACCGATTAAACGGGTGTTTCTACACCAGAAAATCAAAGAAAAGAACCCAAAACCCGGTAAAAGAGATGTTTAACGCTCGATCACCTGATTAAACGGGTGTTTCTACATCAGAAAATCAAAGGAAAGAACCCAAATCCCGGTAAATGAGATGTTTAACGCTCGGTCACCTGATTAAACGGGTGTTTCTACATCAGAAAATCAAAGAAAGAACCTAAATCTCGGTAAATGAGATGTTTAACGCTCGATCACCTGATTAAACGGGTGTTTCTACACCAGAAAATCAAAGAAAGAACCCAAAACCCGGTAAAAGAGATTTTTTACGCTCGATCACCTGATTAACGGGTGTTTCTACATCAGAAAATCAAAGGAAAGAACCCAAAACCCGGTAAAAGAGATGTTTAACGCTCGGTAACCTGATTAAACGGGTGTTTCAACACTAGAAAATCGAGGAAAATGACCTAAAACCTGTTTAAAAGGTTTCTAAATGCTCGTATGTTTGTTGTAGACCCCCCGCCAAGTCCAGCAATGAGCAAGACAGGTTTCTTCCTAGTCCTATCTAAGGGTAATATGGCGAAAGCCACCGACTGCACCCCTTTCCTTCGTTGTATAGGCTAGAGATTGTGTTCGCCGTTATTTTTGCGGTTTCGTGGAAGTAAATCAAAAAATGCGAGGCCGAAAAGGGTGGAAAAAAAAGGGCGAGTGTATTGTAGGTTCATGTAAAGCAGATGTCGAATAAATCAGAGTCGCGTGCCCATCTGTCTGGAGGCGATGGTTGAAAGTCAGGTCCCGGGGCACTCTAAAATGTAAATGGGCGTCTGTATTCATGGTGGGGCCACACGGAAACGGACAATACGCGACCCTCAACGTCCTTCTTTTTAATAAAATCTCAGTTGTTTAAAACCTTTTTTTTAATTAAAAACCTTGTGGGAGAAAAAAAAGCTTAAAAACTACTCATTTACCCAGTTAATCCCCTCCGTTTTGAACAACGTGCTAGAGAAACCATAAATTATCTTTTAATGCTACAATCACAAGGGGCGGTTAATTATCGCGCAACAAACGCGCAAACCAGGGCGACAAATCATTCCAAATCGCGACGTTTTCATACAATTTTTGGCCCAATGAATCATCCTTTTTCGTTCATTTATAATATTCGATCCTCTCGATTTAAATACAGTAAAAAAAAGTCTTTATAAAAATATAAAAAAACGTTGTGCGGAATAGATTAATTTTGAGTTGTCATCGTCGAATACAAACGGAGAGCTGAGGGGAGTTCAGGTTTATTCCGACAATAAATCATTATTTTACTCTGGGAGCGACAATAGTAGCGACAATTTGTTCTGAAAAACCTTAATGATAAAAAAGGGGAACAAAAATGGAATAATTACCATTTCCGGTGTAGTAACATCGGACGAAAAAAAGGAAAATGCGCTTTGTTTTAAAAGAGAAGTTATTGAAATACTCTAAACAGATGTTTTTATGAAATCATTGTGAATAAAGGGTAATGAGAGTCTAATAGGTCCCACTCAGATTGCACTTTGGGGAGCGCCTCTTTTAAGTCTTTAATTAAACTTTCATTTTTAAGTCGGTTTACGAGGCTTTACTTGTAATAAGATGGTTCCCTGCTCTCGAATAGCCCGAAGCAATGCTGAAAAATGTATACGTCCCTGAAGAGTCGGGTTTCACATGAAAATTTTAGTGGATCTTTTACTAAATATAGATCCTCACCGAGCTTTTACCTTTGAATACCGTTTCTGAATGCCTTTTTTCTATTAATCGCTCCTCCCGAAAAGCCAAGGGAAGGCTATTTAAAAACGAATTAATCACGTTTTTCAGCGGCAAGAGAACTTTTAATTACAACAACATTCAATTTAGGTCAGGTTCACTCTCCCCTGTTTCTTTTTTCACGTTCTATCCGTCCGTTTCGAGAATAATGGTCGCCTTCTACGTGTAATTAGGAGCTTTTCCATCTAAGGAGTCCTTTTTTGTATGCCTACTTTTAGTGAAAAACCCTGTTTTCTTTAACGGTCCGTTATACCGCTTAATACGGCAACTTTTTTTTTTTAAAGTTTCAATTTTTCGAAAAAACGGTTGTTTTTTAAAATTTGTCTTTTTCATTTGGCTTCACTAATTTATAAAAGATTTATTATTTGTCAAAGTCATAAAAATGTTGAGAATAAAACAAATCTTAATTTTTATGATTAAAAAAAATAGTTCTAACACCCCCTATCTCATTTTTTATCAATTTTGAGTTAGGCATTGTTTCTGATGGTAAATTTTGTGAAGAATCGAATTCCGTTGGTAGTTTAACCCTATTACCAACAGAAAACGCGTAGTTCACGATTTGGCCAACAGGTGATGCATTGATTCCAATGAGAAATTAATCCGTATTTTGGCTCTCCTGAGAACCTAGGAAAGAGAGAAAGAAAGGAGATAGCCGGTGTTAGAACTAACGCGACGAAAAAAAAAAATAATAAAAATAATGACCCTGCGGTAGCAGGGACTAAAAGGTAGATTTCTTTTCATGATTAAAATTAAAATGTATAAACACAAAATATATAATTATGTTATAAAAATGATGATATAAGAAAAATTGCGCCACTGAGCCCCTAGAAAACATCTGATAATTTTATTAATAAAATATTTAATAATTTCCCGGTATAAATTCAAATTTTTTTAAAGTTTAGCTAGTTCAATATTTTGCGCCTGGCTCGTCCAAACCTGCTTTAATTAATTTTTTACACGCCCTCGCAGAGGTCTTAAAGGTTTTTTTTTGCAAAAGGACTAGGATTTCAATAGAAAATGCCAATTTTGTCTTTTAAGCCCTAAGTGAAGTAGGTGAATCGCTGGTTACAATAGGTAGATTTTTGAAGAAAAGAAATCTACCTAAAAGTACGAGAAAAGAGTTTGTGTTTAAATTTGTGAGTGCTTAATAATGCCAAATACGAATAATTTTTTTCCTAGCAAAAGTCAATTTTTTGTAAATTGGGAGCAAATCCGGATACTTGATTAAATTACGGTTTTTAGCATAGTTACGATTGTTTCTATTATATGCAGCAAAATCAAAAGAAAATTATGTAAATTAAATAAGCTTACTGTTTTCTCGCAAATTGGAGCAAAACTTGAGAGAAAAAACGCAAATATGTTAAGCGGTATAAAGGACATTACGGTGCTCATTTCTCCGCCTTCATCTCTCTCACCATTGATGGACATTTTTGATAAAATTCAATTAAAAAGTTTTCGTGAAACAAATAATCTAAAAGCGGATGTACTTATGAAGGGTATAAAGAGGAAATAGGCGAAGGGAGTTATACTCTTTGCCCTCCGCATACTTAACAGGGATCAGAGAGTTGGGTAAAGTGGTCCGGCTATCTCGAATTGAGACTGTTCCAAGGAGAAACCCCACCCTATTGTGAGGGACAGAGGCTCATCCGGTGCAGCGTATATCAGGGAGATAAACCCCGTGTTTAGGTAATAGAAGACTATCTGCTTCTAGACTCATTAAGATACGGAATAGGGAGACTAAGAACTAATTACCATTTGAAAACGCCGGACCTTCATAACTTGGGAAACGGTCAAACTTTAATTATTTTGGAATTTGATTAGAGATTCTCCAAATCGTTGTCCTAACGCTTTCGACCTTAATCCGGACTAACAAGAAAACCAATTATCCACGAGTACAAGACGGTCTCTTGACTAATTAGTCGTAATTTCATTTTGATACCGTTCTGTTTGAAATTCCAATTCATTTAATTTTTTTTCTGTTTTCCAGGTTGTGCCTTCTTGACGTATCTCAGCCGTGACAGCGCGGCTATGGCGCAGCATGCGCTGCACGAAAAACGGACTTTACCAGGGGTAAGAATACTCAATAAAACTTTATCGTTTTGTCGATTTCATGATTTACACAACTTTTTTTTGTCGGCTTCGATTAGTCTGAAAAGGACGGATTTATCGAAACGTGATGATGGAATGATATATCGAGGGATTCCGCTAATAATTCCGAAAAGGGAGAGCCCTAATGTATTGGCCTAAATGGTTCAGGAAGGGGCAGACAATGCCTTCTATTGCTTTTTTTATCATCTTTTTTTTCCCCCGCGCTCTGATTCCATACTATCTCTTTGTATCTGATAATTACAGCCACTAGGTTACCCTTTTGTGCCTTCAACTGCCCTTATTCATATTTATTCCACTTGGAATGAGCTCAAACGCTTTTCGTCTGGAGCTCTCATGTAATTATTGCTCGCCCTTACCCCATTCCACTAAACTCCCTTTAATGTAAACCGCACAATGGCTAACGAAGTTAACAAAGCTGTTTCCGAATATCTTAGAAAATTTTTTTTTGTGGTAGGACATTTCTAAGAGTTCCAACCTTCTAAAAGCTCGATTAAAAAAAATAAAATTAACCCAACATAAGGTAAGGTTTTGGGTTTTTTATACCCCCTCAGGGCTCCTTCACACTCCAGGGACTCTCAATTTCCTCCTCCCACATAAAAAAGGAAGGAAAAAAAGAAAAACACATCAACCCTCAGTAATAATATGATTTTATACGCTCTATAGATTTTAATAAATTTTTTTTAATATGAAGAAAACTTCTTTATTCGTGCAGCACGGCATTGACATAAATGCAGAAGAATCGTGGCTTTGTGTAATATTACCGAAAAAGGAGAAAGCTCTACAGGTCTACCACCTTATCATAATAATACCATCAGCTAAACATTATTGCTCTTGGGAATTCTTTTACCATTCTGGCGTTTTGGGAATGAAAAAGGAGTTTTTTCTGTTGAATATCTAAAGGTTCTTTGAGACGGTTTATTCCGAAGAATTAGTGATTGATTTCTGATTCTGAAGGGGGATTTAAAGCGGTTAAACTCGAGTAAAAAGAGGGGAAGCGGAGTGAAAAGGGAGTTTGTCTAGTAAATACATCGGTGGATAAATTCCCGTATTAATCACACTAATGTCGGTTCTGTTACGGTTCGTTTCCATCCCGTCGTCCTCCCCACCCGAACCCATCCTATGGTCGCATTTCCCTTTGCGAAAGAGAGTTTTCTCTACCCTCTTCGAAAAACCCCTTCCCTCTTCACTTAATCTACATAACTCCCTCAACCTCATATTTCCGAATAAACAACAATCTCTTTTTATAAAAACCGCTTCATTTTTCCCTTTTTCGATCCCAGAATTCTGAAGCCAAAAATACTCTCGGCTCAAAAGTCTCTATTTGATGGCCAAGTGGTATTTGGTTGCACAGAAGTTCAAAGAATACAAATATATAACTGACTTCATGTAAAGGGGTATTTAGTCTTAATTTGCATGGACTTTGATGAGGGGCTGTAAATTCTAGGAAAGCAAAAGAGGTCTAACGTCAAATCGTAACTTGAAAATACATATTGGTCCTAGAAGGGCGAGTTAAACTTTTGAAGATCCCGGTTCTTTTCTGTTGGAAATACGACTAAACTACCAACGGAATTCGATTCTCCACAAAATTTACCATCAGAAACAATGCCTAAAAAAATGGATAAAAAATGACTTATCCGGTGTTAGAACTAACGAGCCCGCCCAAAGGTTAATCCTCTCCTGGATATCCTCTCCGGGCGATTGTATATTCGGCCAATTTAATATCTTTACCGGGATACAGACATGTAAATTCGGCCAACTTGTGGACGAGTGTTTTTGTAAATTCGGCCAACTTGTGGAAATAGTTGATATGTAAATTCGGCCAATGTGTAAATATACTAGTATATTGACTTTTAACAAGAAGCGTAAGTTGTATGTCGTCGCGTAGTTCTAACACCGGATAAGTCATTTTTTTTATCAATTGGCATTGTTTCTGATGGTAAATTTTGTGGAGAATCGAATTCCGTTGGTAGTTTAACCGTATTACCAACAGAAAACCGTATTCACGATTAAGCCAACAGGTGATGCATGATTCCAATGAGAAATTAATCCGTATTTTGGATTTCCTGAATAACTTGGAAAAATGACTTGTCCGGTGTTAGAACTAACGCGACGATGTATTCGTATTCTGTAAAGTAAAAAAAAAAAAAAAATCTAGATAAAATATGTAACTTTAAAAATTTGTAAAAAAAATATTTTTTATTTTATATTTGTTTTTATTGGTATATTTTTTTAAACAGACTCGCCTCAAGCATTAATTGGCCGAATTTACTTACAAGCCTAAAACCAAAGTTTGGCCGAATTTACCAACTTGTCCAGGGTCAGATTGATACGGGCAGGTATAGGATTGGCCGAATTTACTTCCGCCCATCCTCTCCTGAGGTATCAACTCGGATCTCCTTATCTTTGGCAGCACTTCGGTAACTTCTTATTGGCTCATACTTATCATTTTAGTCAAAAAATGAATTCTCTAGATAGGAAATGTAGGTTCCGTAGGATCAAAAATCTCCACATAAGTTCTGGTCCTGCACAGCTAATATTTTATTGATAATAATGGACTCTCATCGTTTTCCCCTCGTTTTAATTAAATATTCTTGGAATACTTAAGAAGAACAAACTATTTAAAATTTACCATCTCTTTCTCCCCCATATTAATTACAATCGGAAGGGCTTTTTCAATAATTCAACGTTTCTCGGAACGGAATTAAAGATGGAAACGTTCATCTCCTCTCATGCACCTGTTAATAATTAGATTTTATTAGTCCGAACGAGACCCGCTTTTCCATCTCATAATAGAGTAATTAAAACGCGGGAGGTCTAATTGCCACTAAAGTTTCAATGAGCTAATCTTTTCCTATTAAGGCTTTCCGTTATTCAACTTGTCAAAAGTGATTTAAATTGTTTAAACGTTTGTTGAATTTGGCGTAGGTCTTATCGTTGAGGTCAAACGAAAAGGGGGCTAGAATGCGGTTTGGACAAGGAGGCAATTTGAAAGTCTTGATGGTTACTGTTATTGTCCTCGGCCTTTCCCCACCTTGGCACAACAATGACTCGAAATCAGCATCGAATCCCCTCTATTAGAACTAAACATCTTCCTACACGACCCTCTTTCCTACTATTAGCGGAAAATTCCATTAAAGTCAATTATACGATTCCGACCTCTTTTATCCCTCTTGGTATTTTTCACTCGAACGAAACCGTCCAAGTGGACAGGAGCCTTCAAAAGGGCCTTTCAACGAGTTTCTATTCTCGGATCGATTTCCGTCTTAGCACATGATCAAATACCACTCTGCCCTCGATTTTTTTTCGACCTACACGTGCTCCGCTAAAATAATAAACAAATTTTCTTTTAAAAAAAATTGTTTAAAAAATTTATTATTTTTTACCCCTTTCTTATAAGGCTTGTATCCAATAACTGACCATACGCGATCTGACTACAACTCCAAAAAGGCCGAAACCCTCCTTTCTTTCCCCTCCTTACATCTTGCATATCTCATCTCCTTCGGGAACAATCTGAAGTTACCCTCCTTTTGCCATCTCACCGGACTTCCCTACCCTCAACCCTGTAATAAGATCCTATAATAACGTTTTACCAATTTTCTTCCTTTCCTCTTTATTTCCTTGAAGAAAAAAAAATTCAAAGAGATTTCATTTTATGTTTGGAAAGGGAGACAGTCACGTTCGCAATTTCGGACGAAATTAAAACCTGAAACTATAAATATCGATTTGGTTTTTCAGAAAATTGAAAAATAAACACCAAAAAACTAAGTTTTCCTTTAAGCCGTAACCCCATATTAACAAAATGGAGGATTATTTTTGAAAACGGCTAAACGATGGCGCTACATTACAGGGTGGCCCATACAACACAAGTTCTAAGAAAGGGAAGCGCCTTATGGCGACAATTTGTGTTCTCTTTTCTCCCACGGCTAAAAGAAAATAACGGAGGGGGAAGTATAATGGAACGAAAGTATAACGAAGGGAGGGCAAGTATAAAGGAGGGGAAGTATAAGGAAGGGGAAGTTTTTAATTTTTATTCGAAAAATTTTCCTAGTTTTTTTTTTGAAAAATTTTATAAGTTTTTTTCGAAAAATTTTCCGGGTTTCCTTTCCTTTTTATTTCGAAAATTTTTCATTTTTTTTTCAAAAAATTTTCCGGGTTTTCTTTTTCTTTTTTTTTTAAGAAAAATTTTTAAGTTCTTTTTTTCGAGAATTTTTCCAAGTGTCAAGGTAGAAATAATGGGCTCTTTGGCCTAGGGATGTGCCTCTCGTAATGGGTAGAAGTATGAAATTTCTCCCTACTAAAAAAATATGATAATTAAAAAGATGCAATTTTTTACACCAAAATTCTTAAAAAATATAAGGAGTAATTGGTGAAAATTTGTGAAAATCGGATAACGGTTCGGCCGCAGCGAATTTTTTAAAATTTCAAACAGACATATCTCCGCCATTTTTTCGAAATTAAAAATCGCCCTCGTTTCTTCTTCACCGGCTAAAGAAATTTGTGTGAAAATTTGGTGAAAATCGGATGAAAACTGTGGCCGTAAAGTGTTCCGGAAAAAAATGCTACGGCCGGCCGGGACCACAGACAAAGTTGAGATCGGTGAGATCCATATTAGTCTCGGAAGACCCCTCCCCAAAAACCCGACGTGGAGGGTATCACAATAACTTCAGGAAGTTAAAAAATGAAATTCTTGACAAATAAATAATTAAAACTGGCATTCTTCTTCTCCTTCCCGTCAGTGCCAGCTCCAGAGAGTATTTTTCTACTAAAAAAATGTTTGGAAAAATAAGTTTTAGCTTTTTAAACGAAATTTGCATGGTTTTTATATTGACTGAGGTAAATAAAGCCTTCCATTTTATAAGATTGTATTTTGAAATACTTTTTGACGTTATTTTATTTGTAAAAAGGTCTATCGCTGAAAAAGAAAGGGGGAGAAAAAAAAAAGTCGGGAACAAAAAGAGAAAAAAATATATAGAGACTCTCGTTTTTCGCCGGGTATTAGGAACTGTCGAGGGGTGTGAGATGGGAAGTAATAGAGATAAATAAGTAAAAGGGAACGTCGCGGCTACGTGTTCACCGGCCATTTCGCTTCCCGTCCTACGTCTTCATTGTCCTCGCTTTCTTCCTTCCCCCTATTTCATTCCCTCCCCTTTTCACAATCCTGGATGAGAGTGAGAGAAAAAAAAAAGGATTTAACAGAGAGAAAAAAATACAATTTAATAAAAAAGTTAATTAACGGGAGGGAAGTTTTCACAACTAGGAGTATCAAACATTAATCTTGATTCTGGCATGTGAAGAGAGTGCTTTTCATAAGCTAGAAGTACTTTAATTAAAAAAAAAGTCAAGAATGCAGAGGCTTTTAAGGTCCTTTTTGGGATGAAAATCATTGTGAAACTTTTTATCATATTTTAATATATTTTTTTAGCCAAACTTTAAGGCTGGAATAAAAGAAGGTTGCAAAAATGGCAGCGAACTTTGAGAAGGACGGAAAACTTGAAGCTAAAAATGAAGAGAATGTTAAAAGAAAGGAAGCGAGAGTGTTGCTAAATACGCTAACTAGGAGGCCCCTAAGGGCGCTATCAATTATAAACGAGAATCCCTCAGACTCGAGTTGACTTGATAACAACGACTTGGAGGGTTAGAAACACTTGTGCCCCACGCCATCCAGAAACGCGGGCGGTTTATCCTCATGTATAGAACACAATGCGCTCATTGTGCCCAGAACCGCACTCAGACTAAATGGCCTCGGCCTTCCTTACAATTGCATGAACCTGACCTCACAATGAACACAACGGGAATAGAAGAAGGAAAACCGAGCGTGGAAAGAGAGAATGAGTGCCGACAGAGGGGGTTTTTACTCCATTCTAAACACAACGTTTCCCCCTTCTGTTTTTAAAATAAGCGATTCGCGACATTTACTTGCTTTTACAAGAAGCCAACATTTTGTTAGCGGATGTTAAACACACAAAAAATAAAAAAACAAAGTCTGTCGCAGGGAATTACCATCTGGATGATACTAGACTAAAAAAAAGCATCAACCGAATACGTTTTTTTTCTTTAAAAAGTCATTTTAAAAATGACCTTCATAATGGATTCAATCACCGGTCGGCGAAATTGGAGTTTCAATAATAAAATAACCGTCCCCAACGGAAGAGGCACCATCTGGAAACAGAGAAAAGGGGTGCCAATCTCGACATTTTTCTATCTATTAAAAGGTAAAAGGATTTTAAAAGGTCTTTCAATTATTATTTAAAATTTTCAACTTTTATCTGGATAGAAAAGCTTCGGAATTTGAAATTTTACCCTCTGATCGATTTTTTCTTTTTAATTTGTAAAGTAAACTGAAAGAAATGGGAATGTTCACACTTGCGTCTAATCGCATGTTGAGGGAAATCTTGTGGTTGTTTGCGAAACAATATTTGTATTTGAAGTGCGGGGGTTGAGGTAATAAGAAAGCCATTTGCGGTCCGGAGATGGAAGAAAACGTAAGTGAGGAGAAACCAGTGGATTATTGGGGATTTGAGTGCGAATCCTTGGAAATCTTCTCAATCTACGGCAATTTGCGAAAAACCGACGTGAATAACAAGAAGGTGCCCGCTCTTCCTCCACGGAACGTCCTTTTGAATTGATCCTCCGTCTGATGGATTCGGAACGGATTTAATCGATAGCAATCTCGGCTTTTCCCCTTCTAGTTTTCATGACAAAAATTGAATACCTCCGAAAGTGTCCGGAAAAACGATTATTGTAATTGCTGTACTCACGATTGAATGATAATTTGTTAAACGCCGACAGAGGCCTCGCAAACACAAATCTCCCTTTAGAGAATACAACTTCTAATTGCTGTAGTATAACACATATACACAGTCCAATTCACCCCTCCTTTCCATCCTTCCCCAAATTTTCAATACAAGCTCATTTACACAAATACCAATCACTTTCCCGATTTAATCCTCTCTAAAACATGCTTCTCAAATTTAAAACATCCATTTCGGATTCTACATTATCGTTCTCCATTAAAGTAAACACAAAAGCCTAGCTCATGATTACACCACTGTAGCAATTTAATTGCGGTCCCCAATTTAGGAGAAGTTGCGTTCTTTGACTAAGGGATCCAAGTTGATGTCCTCAGCTGAAGAAAAGATAGAACAGATCAGCGTTCCAGCCAAGCATCCAATTGCGTTCCCAGTAATGTCCGATTTTGTGTAGTCTTTTATGCTGAAACCCTTTTTTTAGATTTTCGGGCGTTTACAACTTTTTTTTGCCATAAAATCCTTCTCGGTAGTTTGGCAGGAGAAAACTACAAGTAGTAGATTTGTTTCTTTTTGAAGATAACAGGTTAAAAAACAGAGAATGCCGATTGCTATTTGAAGATCGTCCAATAAGGTAGCCTCCCCTAAAGTACGTGTTAGCTATGCAAGTCACAACTCTGAATCAGACAGGTGGAAATGGTGAAGAATTTATAACCTTGAAGGGAAGGGGTTTTCTCTTCTTAAACCCTCCCACTCACGGAAAAAAATCCTTGACGGGGCATTTATTCTATATTTTTGCGTGAATAACTACACTGGGGAAAACGTCAGTTTCTTCTATTTTCGGATTTGTATAACACTGAGTTATTATTTAGTACGTGATGTTATTTAGTTAAGGGGAATTTCTTTATCTCTTTTTTTTCTATGGGGGAAAAAAAGTTCTGTAAAATATGAAAGGGCGTATTAAATTCTAAAGCTCCTTTTGAAGCCTTAAGAATCTAATGTGTCGTTTGCGTGATTTTTTTTATTTATGTCGTACTTCAACCTTTTATTTATAACCTGTTATACATCAAGACAAGCTTTATCTGCCTAATCGTCATGCTTCTCCATTACTAATCTGATTATCTTTGAAAACAACAAAGAAGTGTGAGTACAAAGATGGAAAAATGTTTAAATTATTGATTTTACAAAATTGTCAAGTTAAAAAGTTTTTTTTTTGGGAAGTGGGAAGTTAATTCGTGCGACATGTGTGTGGATGACGTCGAGTGGCGGTCGTTGACAGCTCTCGACACCGGTTCACGATGAGGGGCATCCTTTCGTCCTGATAAAGATTTCAAGGGACCACCTGGACGTATTCTCTCCCGTTGTAAATCTTTTATTTCGTTTTAGTTTCTCCGAAAGGGACCAGGATTTCTTCCACTCTTTCACTCGAAAAACATCTGAAATGTTACACATTAATTAGAGGAATATCGAATATTAGGGAGATAATCAAGAGTTGCTTAATTTACAATACGTGAGCCAATAATGGCTTAGAACTTTGATAGCCCCACCCCCAAACTGTTTAGGTACTCGGAACAACTGAGGACAGAAGAGAAAGGGAGAAGTAGCTCTAAGTGGTTCAAAACTTGGTGTTCTATATTAGCCTTGTCCTCTAAGGCACACGACACTTGTAATTAGTTTGAATCTAAGGGTCACTCATCCCTCCTTTGACCTACTAAAAAAATTGATGAATATTGAATTGATTTAAAAGTACTGGTTTGAAGAGCTTCCAACGAAAACTCCTTAAGAAAGTAACAATATAGGAGGGAAGTATATGGGAAGGGAAGTATAACGGAGGGGACGTAAAACGGAGGAGGAAGTATATGGGAAGTATAACGGAGGGGAAGTAAAGGGAACGAAAGTATAAGGAAGAAGGAAGGAAGTTTTCATTGGAAACTCTTCAAATAGTATTTTTTTTGACAAATTTTTAAGGGAGGGGTATAAAGGAGGGAAGAATAAGGAAGGGGAAGTTTTTATTTTTTTTTTTTCGAAAAATTTCCTAGTTTTTTTTTTTTAAAAATTTTCCGAGTTTTTTTTTTTTTTGAAAAATTATCTAGGTTTTTTTTTCAAAAATTTACCGAGTTTTTTTGAAAAATTTTTTAAGTTTTTTTTTCGAAAATTTTTTAAGTGTCAAGGTAGAAATAATGGGCTCTTTGGCCTAGGATGTGCCTCTCGTTATGGGTAGAAGTATGAAATTTCTCCCTACTAAAAAAAAGTACTGGTTTGAAGAGCTTCCAACGAAAACTTCCTTAAGAGAAGTAACAATATAGGAGGGGAAGTAACGGAGGGTACAACGGAGGGGAAGTATATGGAGGGGAAGTATATGGGAGGGAACGGAGAGGGAAGTATAAGGGAACGAAAGTAGGAAGGGGGAAGTATGAGGGAGGAAGTATAACGGAGGGGGAAGTTTTTTTTTTGAAAAATTTCCGGGTTTTCTTTTTTTTTGCTTTTTTTTTCTTTTTCACCAGCTAAAGAAATTTGTGTGAAAATTTGGTGAAAATCGGTTCAAAACTTGGCCGTAAAGTGTTCCGGAAAAATGCAACAGACGACCGGACGGCGTAACGGGGCCGGCACCACGAACGAAGTTGAGATCGGTAAAGATCAATATTCGATTTGATACTCCGGGGTCTGGAAGACCCTCCCCAAAACCGACGTGGAGGGTATCACAATAACTTCTTTAAGGAAGTTAAAAATCGTTGAAAATCTGAATGTTGGGGATTTGTCGAATATTTGTAAGTGTGACTCGGACGGTAGTATGTCAGGAACGGCCATTTGCATCGAGAGCACTTGCACAATCGTTGATTATCACCGGTGGGGCCCCGATTGCGAGGGGTGGCGTTGGAAAAGGGTAGAAATTCGCCCGACTGAAACTCCCCCGTCGTTCTAATTCTAAAACCCACTTCATCCCCGTTGATTCACTTTAGCCATACGACCTTTATCAATCGATAAATGTTAATTTTTTTTTAAATAAAAAGCTTTTATTAATTAAATTGAAGCTAATGTGAAATTCATCGTCTAAAGTACTCTTTGAGTTCTTTATGCATGAAAATTGAATTTTCTCGGACCTACCCGTGATGTTAACTACAGAGGATTCCTTTCAGTCTAACCCCACTCATCGCAGCGACTACTAATTGAACACGAGCATAAACATAAGGGGGGGCCTGGTCCGACCCCACCGTACAGGGACTGAATACTAATGTAACTAACATATTAGAAGGCCGAGAAGCGAATCGCAAACAGAGTTTCCATCATTAACATGAGCGCGAGAATCGTGTTACAACAGTGGACCGCAGATGCCAATATTGTAACGGGTCCCCCCCATCTGCGTTGGGGGGCGTCATGTTGACTTTGGACGCAAATTAAATTGTAACTAATTATCGAACGTCAAACGGCCTGATTGCCTACGTTCACCCTACGGAAGAGTGGACACAACACCAAAATGTTTCAACCAATTATCGTTTCACATCATTCACCTATTTACAACAAAAATTAAATTATCACATCATCAATTTCCCTTTTCTTTCTACTCCGTTTTAACATCAAAAGTAAAAAAGAAAAAAAAACTTTTCCGAGATGAAAGGTGCTAAATAAGGGTAGGGCGAAAAGGAAATGTGTGCCTTGAATGTCAACGAAAGCCTTGGGCTGTTTGAGGGATATCAGAATCCCTAAGCCAAACTCCGTGCATGGCAAACATACAAAAAAAAGATAATAAAAAAATTCACAAAAGTAAAAATCCAATTATCAACTTGTAAATGACATCAATTAGCCATGTAAAAATATGAGAAAAAAAAAAGTTTTATCAAATTCAACAGAAAGGATATAGAAAGTTAAATTAGGTGTAAAGGATAGATATAAGGGTTTGTAAGGATATGAAAAGGAGGGAGATGACAGTGGGTTACCCTTTTCCTGAACCCCTCTTACGTTCTTTAAACCCCCATCCATTTATTGATGTTCTGATCAATTGCCAACTCAATAGGGGAAACTCTAAAAGTTTAAGTGCTTTTCTTCGAAAGCTTTCTTTGAATTTCATCTTTTTGTAATTATATAAAAAAAAGGATGAAAAAAGGATTTTCTTGTTATATTAAACCATGTTGAACACCGGAAGCATGAGTCCCCTCTCCGGTGACTTGACTTTGAGTTATCGACTCCTTTTCTTGTAGGAAATCCCCATTTGTCTAGGAGAGCGAGTGTGTGATGAATGTGTAAACACAAGTAACTAGGT
>JACGAQ010001832.1:0-50812 GCA_014119065.1 Orius insidiosus | reverse complement strand
AAGATCATATGTATTCGATTGACCCTCCGGGGTGTGGGTCCCCAAAACCCGACGTGGAGGTATACAATTACTTCTTTAAGGGAGTTAAAAAGGGCTTTCCCTGTTCAGAAACCGACAAAAGCTACTAAAATCCAGTAAAATGGGGTTCATTTGTAAAAAAAAAAAAATAATAATAATTAATAACAAAAAACCTGTGAAAATGGGGTTTCTCTGTCAAAAAACTAAGATAAACTACTAAAAATCTGCACGAATTGGAGTTTCTTTGTAAAAATCGGGCCTGGAAGTCTCCCGAAAACCGTACATGGGAGAGTAATGCAATAGTTACTCTTTGAAAAATTTAAAAGATGTCAACGTTGTTAATCTTGAAGTGACAGTGCCTGTAGAGAGCCCGTTAATAAAATAGAGTATTAAGAGAACCTATTCCGAGGACTTAATCCGAATTAAACTATCAAGATGTAAAGGGCAAAGTTCACGGAGTCGTGAAAACATTGCTTATTTCTATGAAGCGTAACTTTATAAATTGTTATTTTATCGAGCTCCTAGTCTTGAATAATTAAGAAGATATTCCTTTTGTCTAGACTAAATTAATTCCATGAAGTTACCTCTTTGCCCTCTAAAAAATCATCATATTTCTATGCAGATTTTTGGGATTTTTCCTCGGCTTGTGACAATTAAATCACATTTTTGCATGAGTTTTCGGATTTTTTTTTTTCGATAAAGCAAAGCAGATTTTCCAGAAGTTCAGAATTTTTCTTGGTTTACCGAGAAAGAAAAAATTCGATTTTTACAGTTTTTTCAAAAATTTGTATATAGATTTATTTTTAAACTCACCTACTTTTAGGATTTTCCAAAGTTTTTAGTCCTTAATCCTCTTTTCCCGAATTTGGAGTTTTCAATAGCACCTGCCGAAAATAAAACTTGGAAAACGTTTTTTTTCCCCAACCCACGGTTTTCCCTAGAAGATTTTTTAAAATTTTAGAGAGTACACGATTTTTTACTATTTTCTTTTCTTCAAATCTACCTATTTTTAGTTCCCGAATTCAACTAGTTTAAAACACGAGGGGGTAATTTTTTTCCTCTCGCAAGAAAAGCTCGTGTGAAGAGGAAAAAAAAATCAAACGAGCTCTCCTTGCGAGGAAAAAATTAACCCCTCGTGTATCAAGCTCACAAGAGACGTGTTATCAAACTAGTTTGAATTTAGGAAATCTCATCGGGAACTAAAAAATAGGTACATTTCGAAGAAAATTAGACTTTTCGACGAAAATTACGGACAAGAGGTGTTGCGGGAAAAATGGCAACAGACTGACGGACGGCACAGACCACATGACAAGACATGATCAGTGATCGGCACGGACTTTCTCTCTCTGGGGGAAAGAAGTCCCTCGAGTCGAAAGATCTGGGATAAAAATCATGAAATTGAGGTTGTCTGGTCAGAGAAACCGAGGAAGATTGTCCAACAACCGGTGAAAATTGCTTTTCTCGGCCGGCGGACGATATACAACAAACACGGAGGACTTTTCTCCTGAGAAGACTGTAGATAACCCCTTAAATCTCTTCTGTCTTGTCTTTTGGCAGAGTTATTACTCACTTGTCATTATGCATTTACGTACTATAGCATTTGTGCTTCTTGAATGCGCTTTTGAAAATTCTAAAGTAGGGAAACTGGCGCTTTGATTTCTTTTTTGAAGGGATTGACGCAAATGACGTTTGTAGGGAGACAGGGTTTGAAAGACGAAATTTCCAAAGATCACCTTTTGAGGGTATCACAGTAATTTTTTTTCGTGGAAAATAATAAAAGTCGAATAAATTTTAAATCAAAAAGTTATCGTCAAAAAATTAGTAGATGCTCTGAGAGATTTTTTTATCTTTAAAATGTTTGGCCCTCGGGTAATCTAATGCAAAAATGAAAGTGGAGGGGATGATTGGGTTTATGCAAATGAGTCAGTGACAAATGAAACGTTCTTTGAACAAAAATTTCCGCACTTTTTTTCTTGAAAAATTCCAACGTTTCAAACGCGAAACGACGAAACCCAAGGGTTCCTTTAATTCAATAGAGAGTGACAGCCCGCAAAAATGGAATCTCTCGGCCGTCCTTTTTTTTTCCTTTTTCTCATCGCTAGGGGGAAACCTTTCGGGCGTTTTTAATAACTGCTTTTTCCCTAATTACTTTTTTTTTGTTTGGCGAAAGCCTTTTGGGAAATATAGTTTTTGTTTCATCAGTTTTCCTTTATGAATTCTTTAACAAACATGAGCAAAACTCGATTAACTAATTGATTACTTAAAAAACTTTTTTTTTTTTTTTTTAAAAAATTACTCTCTTCCCCCAGTTTGGCCACAAGGAACACTTTCTAAGAAAGATTTATGGGATTTTTCCGCTTTATGACAATTAAATTATTTTATAACATGATTTTTAGGATTTTTCCTCGATTTTTCTATAAAGAAACCAGATTTTCCAGAAGTTTTAGGTTTTTCTGGTTTACCGACAAAATTGTACAGGATTTTAAGAAAATTTTTATATAATTTTTTTTAAAAACTAGTGGAGCTCGCCGCGACGGGAACTTCCTCAATGAAGGAAGTGTAATCGTTTTCATCCCTAATCGAACATTTTCTCAGTGTCAAGGCAGAAAAAATTAATGTCTTCGCCCATCCAGGCCACACGGAACGGGCGAGAACACCCCAAATTTTACCCTGCACATTTTTTTATGTTCTCTATGGGTCTCAAGTGAGGGAGCCACAACAGCTTCTCTTTGAGGAAGTTAAAAAGGAATGATATTTATAAATTTAGAATTGGATTTCTCGGAGCCCGCATTTTCGTATGTCTAAAAACATACTCAACGCCCTATCAAGCATCCTTATCAACGGTGCTAATTAGCGACGACAAAGCTTAGCACAAGACCCAAGTTTCGTACAATTTACTCAACGTTTCCTTCTCAAACGGGATTCTAAACAAAGAGCTTAGAAATTATATTTGCGCAATCAGAAGGTTAAAAGGGGCTTGTTTAAAATCTTATTATTAAAATTGATTAAAACCCTGAATAAATAAAGCGTAAGACTTTTTAAGGGGTTTAATCATCTCGAGAGAGGATGATTATGATTTAGGATCCAGGGTAATCGAAATAGTTATTAATGGCGGGGGGTGTTACGGAGCAGTGATTAAGCGTAATTAGCCTGTCTTGGGGAGGGGGGAAGAGGATGCAGCACAATGCAGGGCGGTTCAATTGTCGCCGTCTCCCTCCCTTATGATGCTAATGTTAGAATCTCTCGGGGAAGCCTTCCGAGAAGTGCTAATATTAGAACATCTCTCCGCTATTGTTCAATTTTACAACAATCATTTGAGCCAAGAAAATAATTTATAAACGACTGCTTTAACAGCTATACAGAGTGGCCCAGTTTAGCGTGCTTTGGGGGGCTAAATTTTTTTCTCGCTATCGAAGCTCGGTTATAACACGTGACGCTAATTTTAACTTCCTTAAAGAAGTTATAGGGCTCGCTGGCCGCGCGTGTTAAGGCGATAATCCATACACCGGCGTTTCATGGGGTCCAGGGTTCAAAGGCGGTCCCCAAATTGAACCCAATGCACCTAAATGAACTTTTCCGACGGAAACACCACTGACGCGAGGGTGATATAACCTGAAGTTGAAACCTCGTAAAATAAATTAAAAAAAGTTATTGTGTACCCTCCACACCGGGTTTTTGGGGAAGGGTCTTCCAGACCCGGAGGTCAAATCGAGTATTGATCTTTACCGATCTCAACATTGTCTGTGGCTCCGGCCGTAGCTTTTTTTTCCGGAACACTTTACGGCCACAGTTTTTATCCAATTTCACACAAATTTCTGTAACCGGTGAAAAAGAAACTAACGAGGGCGATTTTTGAATTTCGAAAAATGGCGGAGATATGTCTGTTTGAATTTTAAAAATTCCGTGCGGCCGAACGATTGTCCGATTTTCACAAATTTTCACCAATTACTCCTTTTATTTTTTAGAATTTTGAGTGTAAAAAAATTGCCACTTTTTAAGTATTAATTTTTTTAGTAGGGAGAAATTTCGTACTTCCACCTTTACGAGAGGCACATCCCTAGGCCAAAAGAGCCCATTATTTCTACTTTGACACTTAAAAATTTTTCGAAAAAAAAAAACTTAGAACTTTTTTGAAAAAACAAACATTTTTTTTTTGACAAAAAAAAACCTTAGAAATTTTCGAAAAGAAAAAAAACCTGGCGAACCCGAAAATTTTTCGAAAAAACAAACTTGGAAAATTCTCCTTTATACTTTCCCTCCCTTATACATCCCCTTCCGTTATACTTTCGTACCGTTATACTTCACCCTCTGTTATACTACCCTTCACTTAAACTTCCCCCCCATATACTTCCCCTCAATTATACTTCCCCTCCCATACTTCCCACTCCGTTATACTTCCCCTCCCATACTTCCCACTCCGTTATACTTCCCCTCCCATATACTTTCCCCTATGTTTTACATCCCTCCGTTATACTTCCCCTCCTATATAGATACTTCTCTTTAAGGAAGTTTTCGTTGGAAGCTCTTCAAACCAGTACTTTTACTGGTGAGAGGGAAAACTTAGGATTTTTAAGGGAACTATTTTCATCCATATCACAGCCCAAACAGCGTGGAAAACGCCCGATTTATTTATTCATTTATTTTATTGCGAGGTTTTTTTAAAGACAAAATGCTTTTTCCGTGGATTTTGGTCGTTTTTCTGGGCGATTTCCACGTTCTTTCGCTAATAATCTATCTTTCTTCTTATATTTCGGTAGACTTTCTCGTCTTTTGACCAATCAACCGCTTTTTATATGATTTTTAGAATTTCCCCCCCCCCCCCCACCCTATTTTGACAAATATCGGATTTTTGAAAGTTTTGGAGTTATTTTGACAGAAAAAAAAACCTTTTTTTTGGTGTTTCTCAGCTTTGGCCCGAGAACTTCTATTTTATCTGTAAATATTTGGATGATAAATTACTCTTTTCGCTCAGGACTCCCTTGGTCTGCTCTCACTAGCGTGATGTAGATATCGAGCGAGGTTAATTTTTTTCACCTCGCAATTAAAGCTCGAGAACACTTCGCGTTGTAGGTTTTAACCTTCTTAAGGAGAAGTTATTGTAATATCCTCCATGTACGATTTTTTATTGACATGATGAATTGGACAGTATCTGTAATTTTTTTTATTGAAAAAAAAAGTCAAATTGAAGGGTAAGATTGGCGTTGCCATTACTTCCAGTGGAAAACGCTTGGGATTTAATGCCACCAGGAGCCCTCCTGGGGATTAGAGACATCCCCTTTTTTTTCTTTTTCAAAGAGAAAAAAAAGGTTTTTTATTTAAATCCTATCAAAAATATAGCGCTATTATATTCTCAAACTTTTCTCTCTAAAAAATGCGGTTATTTATATTTTTTGTGGTAGAAAAGAAGAAAAGGTCAATAGGAATAATAATTTATAGAGTTAAAAAGGAGGGTTTGAGAAATTTTTCTTCTGATTTGACAGTTTTGTAAAGCGAAGGAGGAAAAGTCAGTAATGTGACGACATAAGGGAAGGTTTCCGATCTATTACCCACGGGTGGGAGCCCCGTCGCGGGGGAGTGAAGCGACATTATTCTCGAAACCCTTCGACTACCCCCTTTCACGAGGCGGGCGAGGGACGTGGAATTTCAGCGATGCCAATTCGAACGGTGTTGGAATGCAGCGTACCACTGTTACATCTCACTAAACCCTCCCGTTTACCCCATCCCCGACAGTCTCATTCCGACCGGAATCCTCAATTCACTTTTTCCTCAATTTGGACCTTTTTTTTATTCTCGAATCAAGGGAATGCTTTTTTTATTTGAAGGTTTTTGTCGAAATCTTTCAATTAAAAAACCTTCAAATTGATTCCTTGGAAAAAGGTTTACAATGTTCGATGTAGGAACGTGCGGGTTAATTGGAAACAAGGGATCTTGATTGGACTCCGGGGCCACTTTCCTACAACCCTTAAATCTTCAGACATCCAATACTCACAAAATGTTCAAACTTCATAAAGAATTTTGTTTAAAAACATAAAAAAGACGGACACTTGTAATTTATTCGCATAATATCCATCTCCCTTTCTGCTTGAATGTCCCGGAGATAATGTCACCCAATTTAACGAGGCAAAAAAAAAAGTTGATTTTTTTTGTGACATTTTAAATAATGCGCCCAAAGGCACTAATCACTGGGGCTGTATCCGGATTGAGGACGCTCATTTGGACGTATTGTGTGGATCAAGAATTTTAGAGTCAAATTTTTATCTTTTGATCCC
Source organism: Orius insidiosus (assembly GCA_014119065.1). NCBI lineage: Eukaryota > Metazoa > Arthropoda > Insecta > Hemiptera > Anthocoridae > Orius > Orius insidiosus. The sequence continues at coordinate 44,525 of JACGAQ010001832.1, read as the reverse complement.
CTAATTAGGATAATACGGCGGTCTTGCACATCTTTCAAATGGTAACCAAAAACTAATGAGATTTTCATTTCAACTATGGTTTCTAGTTTTTTATGCTTCTGTGGCGGTTTATGCTCCCGCCTTGGCCCTCAGTAACGTGACTATATTTCTATTTTTGGTGAGTTTTTGGTGTTCAACTTCTCCAGAAGAGCCTCGTAAACAATCGATTTAACCATTTTAGCGTTCAATTATCCCGAAAAAGCCTCGTAAATAATCGATTTAACCATTTTTAGCGTTCATTATCCCGAAAAAGCCTCGTAAATAATCGATTTAACCATTTTTAGCGTTCAATTATCCCGAAAAAGCCTCGTAAATAATCGATTTAACCATTTTTAGCGTTCAATTATCCCGAAAAAGCCTCGTAAATAATCGATTTAACCATTTTTAGCGTTCAATTATCCCGAAAAAGCCTCGTAAATAATCGATTTAACCATTTTAGCGTTCAATTATCCCGAAAAAGCCTCGTAAATAATCGATTTAACCATTTTTAGCGTTCAATTATCCCGAAAAAGCCTCGTAAATAATCGATTTAACCATTTTTAGCGTTCAATTATCCCGAAAAAGCCTCGTAAATAATCGATTTAACCATTTTTAGCGTTCAATTATACCGAAAAAGCCTCGTAAATAATCGATTTAACCATTTTTAGTGAGATTTTAGCGTTCAACTTCTCCAAGAAAAGCTCGTAAACAATCGATATAACCATTTTCAGTTTAGACCGTTTTCCTTATTCCCCGATGACTTTTGGGCACTTTCACATCAACTTCTCCAGAAAATTTTTCGATATTCTTATATATTAGGTGTACAAAATGAAACTCGGCTAAAATCTACAAAATTCAAATTACCCTGTGGCTGAGTTTCATTTTGTACACCTAATAAATAAAATTGTAGGAAATTTAATTCTCTATAAATTTTACTTAATTATTTTTTTCTAGGATGCACCATTTTCGGAAAATAATTTTTTTTTAAATTTTATCTTGAAAACAGTGCGTCCTAGAGAAAAATGAATAAAATAAAAATTAAAGAGAATTAAATTTCCAACAGATTTTATTTAGTGCATTTTTTCAATATCTGTAACGGTTTACGATTTACAAGCCTTTAAAAATTAACCTTCTTAATGGTTATACTTCAATAACCTTCTTACACTAAGGTCAACTTTTGATGGACTTTAACGCCTAAAATGTTCAAAATTTTGAAAAAATGAACTACTAGGTGTACAAAATGAAACTCGGCTAAAATCTACAAAATTCAAATTTACCCTGGGCTGAGTTTCATTTTGTACACCTAATAAATTAATTTTGTACATAGGTATAAAAGAAATTTTGTAAGTAACGAAATTTAGTTTTTTCACTGTAAAAATTATGCATATAATATGAGTTTATCATTTTCCATTTAGCTGAAGAATAATTGAATTCATAAAAAAATTGAGGGGAAAAAATGAGAATGAAGGTATTACAACTTGTCGCTTTTTGTTCATATGCAAAAAAAAATTTCCGGAACTTGAAAGAAAATAAAAAAGCGTAAGTCTTGAAATTAAATTTTTATAAAAAGAGGTAAAGAAAATAGAGTGGGGGGGTGCGTGTTGGTAATTTGGCGGAAGGTAAATGGAGTTTGCGTGGGCCCGGGGCGGGGGTTGAGAGAATAAAGTTAATCCTCTTATTTGGGACAGGCCCAATATTGAAGCAAGACTTTTCTCTAATGCCCAGTTTTACTTTACTCCTTATCTTGTTAATAATAGTAAAAGGGGTTAGAACCTTCAGGGGTGGAAACGTTTTCACCCATATATTTTTGCCCCAGAAAAAACTTTTTTTTAACGGAACCTATGAAGCGAAACTTTTTTAACCACAATTATTTGTTTTTAAAAAATCAGGATTTTCAAAGCCTAAGCTGCAGAGCGGAGCATCAATTTTTTCAGTTAGTTTAAGCCCCAAATAACTTTTTTTTTCAGGAGACCCAGAAAAAAAAGAGATGGGTGGTTCAAACTAGATTTTCTGGGGAGATAAATCGGTTTTTCCTATGTAAAACGCTTAAAAATCTTTAAAATCCCCTTTTTCTATCAAAAATCACAAAAGAATGAATTTTTAAAAGATGGCTAAAAGCGAATAAAATATCCAATTAGTTAATACAACAGATTTTTGCCTGAAAAGAGTGAGGTCGAAAGGACAATTTTGTTCTCGAGTTTTTTTCTGGTTTTGGGCTCTTTAGGACCATTGTTCAGGAGTGCCAACTTTTATTTTCTTCCCCCTTCTAATTGGAATACATTTTCCATCTCTTTTCGGGATATTACTCTGTATATAACCGAGAAAATTCATCTTCTGGTTCCTTTGTCACACACTTATGACATTCTTGAGATTTTTTTATAAACGCTTGAAGTCTTTAACGCCCTTCCCCGAGTCAAGTGCCTCCTTGACCTCTTATTGAATTTTTCTACTTTCCTCTCGAATTTTATTTGTCCAAGTCAAGACTTTTATCAGTTTTGTTCAGAGTAGAAAAAAAAATATCCTCCCTGTTTTTATATATGGAGGAACAATTATTGAGAATCTGAAGAATTCTGGGGTAAAAATAATTTAATACCAAACTTTGAACATCGACAAAAATTCCTAGCGGAAGTTTCAAAATGAAATATTTTTCCAGATCATTCCAGTAGTTAAAAAATTGTTTTAAATTTTAATCAGAAAAAAAGGGGGAAAAAGAATAAATTTTTGGTCTAATTGAACGGAGCCCCCTATCACCAATCAGCTCGGTTGTCAGATTCCGGAAATAGCTTGTCAAATATGTAAATAACATCAGCCTCGAACTTTACTCTCTGAAATCAGATTAACGTTCCCAAAATAACACTAAAACATGGTGCCAGTAAACCTTTTTAGTCTTCTATGCCGAATTAATGAAGCCGCGATACTTAAAAATTTATTGCATTTTCAAAAACTATATTTATAGTCACATTTAGGAGTAGTTACATCAATTTTAATTAAAATATTGGGGAAAGTTAAAAAAAATTATCCTCCCCGGCGGGGAATCGAACCCCGGTCTCCCGCGTGACAGGCGGGGATACTGACCACTATACTACCGAGGACTTGTGAGATACGGCTCCAATTAAAGATTCTCTCCTAAAAATTGCTATTTTAAGACATCCTAAATAATATTCTACTGAGTAAGAACTTTAGGTAGATTTTTTAATTATTAATTTCTATAAGGCCATTTTTCTATTTAATAAAAAATTAATTATTGTAAATTATTTTCCTTTTTATACTTCCTTCGTTATGTTTTGTTATACTTTTATACTTCTGTCTACTTCAGCAGCCGTACTATTGGTCCGATCTTCACCAAATTTCTACCTTGACACTTAAAATAATTTTCGAAAAAAAGAAGAAAATTTTTCAGAAAAAAAGCGCTTTAAAAAAGAAAACCCGGAAAATTTTTGAAAAAAAAGTTGGAAAATTTTTTGAAAAAAAAAAACTTGGAAAAAAGGCGAAATTTTTGAAAAAGAAAAAAAAACTCCCCTCCATTATTCTTCCCCTTCTTTATACTTCCCCCTCCGTTATGCTTCCCCCTCTGTTATACTTCCCCTTCCGTTATACTTCCCAGCAGCCGTACTATTGGTCCGATCTTCACCTTTCTACCTTGACACTTAAAATAATTTTCGAAAAAAAAGAAGAAGAAATTTTTCAGAAAAAAAGCGCTTTAAAAAGAAAACCCGGAAAATTTTTTGAAAACAAAAAGTTGGAAAAATTTTTCGAAAAAAAAAAACTTGGAAAAAAAGGCGAAAATTTTTGAAAAAGAAAAAAAACTTAGAAAATTTTTCGAACAAAAAAACTTCCCCTCCATTATTCTTCCCCTTCTTTATACTTCCCCTCCGTTATGCTTCCCCATCTGTTATACTTTCCTTCCGTTATGCTTCCCCTTCTGTTATACTTCCCCTTCCGTTATACTTCCCCCCCCCGTTGTACTTCCCCTCCATTATACTTCCCCCTCCTATATTTTACTTCTCTTTAAGGAAGTTTTCGTTTTTTAAAGCTTCTCTCTATATATTAGGTGTACAAATGAAACTCGCTAAAATCTACAAAATTCAATTACCCTGTGGCTGAGTTTCATTTTGTACACCTAATAAATAAAAATTGTAGGAAATTTAATTCTCTATAAATTTTACTTAATTATTTTTTTCTGGATGCACCATTTTCGAAAGTAATTTTTTTTAAAATAAATTTATCTTGAAAACAGTGCGTCCTAGAGAAAATGAATAGAATAAAAACTAAAGGAATTAAATTTCCAAAGATTTTACTTAGTGCATTTTTTCAATATCTGTAACGGTTTGCGATTTACAAGCCTTTAAAAATTAACCTTCTTAATGGTTATACTTCAATAACCTTCTTACACGGAGAAGTCAACTTTTGATGGACTTTAACGCTTAAAATGTTTAAAATTTTGAAAAAATGAACTACTAGGTGTACTGAACTCGGCTAAAATCTACAAAATTCAAATTTACCCTGTGGCCGAGTTTCATTTTGTACACCTAATATTTTAATAAAACTTGTTGGGGGGGGGGGGGGGAATCACCAAAAATATAGTAGGAGAAATTTGGGGTGTTCAACCTCGGTTCCTGTGGCCTTATTGGGCGAAGATTTACATTTTTTTCCACCTCAAACCGAAAGTTTGTTTTCAGTAGCAGGGACAAAAATGATTAAATTGTGCTACTTTGAGGAACTAATTCCCGCCTGGGCCAGATTTCGACGATTTTGAAATTTATAGTTAAATTAATGAGGTTTGGACATTGTGTATATATCGTCGGGGATTGAGGAAATCGTCTTCCGACTCGTACCTCTGATAGCATTCGAGACCTCATTTCCTCCTGATTGCTCTCCCATCTCCGCTTTATGACCCTTTGAATACTAATGGGCTTAATTACATCAGTTTAACATCCAGTCTCATTCTCGACTCGAATACAACATTTAAGTTGAAGTGTCTGAAATTATTCGATGCAGACGTCTACGGACTTGGCGGATTTTTAGTACTCAAATTTTATGCTTAAGTAAAAAAGAATTAAAGGAGGGGAGAAAATTGAAGGAAACGCCCTTAAATCGTGCTATAAGAAAACCATAAAATTGAATTTTGGGGTCCTTTTGGCTAAAAAATTGAAGAAAACGGCCGATGAAAATGATCGATGCTGGTAAAAAGGGTACTTCTTCAATGCTGCATTCACAAATTTCTGGGAGGGGGGGGGGGGATGCGTCGAATTTTATAAGAAGACGTGGATGCCCGAAAATGATGAAAGTCTCTAAAACTCGATTAAAAGGATGATTTTGGGCCAAAAGCAACCTGAAAAGCAACCTGAAATTGAGGCATCCGGGTACGAAGGGCGAACTCACAAAACGTAGTTTCGAGATATTCGCATTTTAAGTTTTATGTTACGGGCGAACTCAACAGAAAAGTCATGCCCTGGAATGGGAAAAGGAGTGGATGAAAATAAGGAAATAGTGGGCGTATTACGCCGAACCGGTCGTGGAATATCCGTTTTTTCATTCATTCTCCCTCTGTAACTTCTAATTGCAAAGGAGTGGGGGTGTGGACTAGGATGTGGAGTTCGCCCTTCGTACCCGCTCGGATATCGCAGTTAGAGCTTTGCCGAATATCGGTTTTTACGTATTTAAAGGGGAAAAAAGGGCGAACTCAACATAAAAATTATATGGGTGTATTCACCAAGAGGTCTATATAATCTGAAAATGAAAAAAAAATTGTCCGATGTTGAGTTCGCCCTTCGTACCCGGAGCGCCTCAATTCTTCAATAGCGGAAAAACAAAAAACAGCTGTTCAAAAGGATGCTTAATGTTAAATAAAAAACCGAGGAAAACCCAGAAAAGTTTCAAAAACAGAGAAAACATCATGTTATTTCGTAAAAAGTGGTCCTCTTGTACGAATCGAGAGAAAAATCTTCACAAATCGTGGGGGGAAAAGGATTTCTTGGTCGAAAACTGAGGAAAAATATAAAACTCCCAAATGAAGGATTTTTCGGCCTACTGACCGGGGAATACTCCTGGCCGAAAAATGTGGAAAACTCCTTAAATCTGGGTTAAAAACTCCCAAAAATCCGTTTGAAAAGAAGGATGTCTCGGCCTATTGACGAGGGAATACACCTGGCCGAAAAAACGCCATAAATTTGGGTAGAAAACTACCAAAAATCCGTTTGAAAAGAAGAATTTCTCGGCTTATTGACCAGGGAGTACTCCTGGCCGAAAAAATGAAGAAAACGCCTTAAATTTGGGATTTAGCAAAACGGAAATTTATCTAATAGAAGTTTTGAGACCAATCTGTCTGAGCTAATATTTTCCAGTCAGTACTTTGAATATATTTTTTCCCCATATGAAAGTTTCCAATCAAACACTCATAAAAAATAGGTAATAAAAAAAAGGTTGCAGCCTCGGGTTAGAAAATATCGATTCATTTCCTCCTCGGCGCCAGACATAAGGCGCCGAGACCGCTAAACCTTCACGACTCCCCGGTTTTACATGAAGAAGAAAAAAACGCCAAGACCTCAGAAGTTAAAAAAAAAAGAAAACGGAGAGTAGGGAATTTTAGTAGCATTAACTACGACGTCTTCCGAAACCTCAGAAGCTTTCTTGGCCGCATTTCATGGAGGCTTGTTCCATGTTTAAGCTCCTTACCTCGGAATCTTAGTGCTAATCCCTCACTACTCCCGGAGCTTTATATAAGCCAAAATTCAAACTCATACTAAATAAAAAATATTTTAAAAAAACACTCGACATTTTTCGCATAGTTCTGAACAAAATGGGGATACTTAGCGTTGAACATAATGGACGCTCATTATTTTCATTTATATAGGCGGGGATTTGAATAGTGGAATACTGAAGAGCGACGGCAAAGGCTAATCCATCGTAATCCTGTTATCCGACGTCCCTTTTTGCGGGGCGTAAAACCCCCAGTCCTGCCCTTTCCTAGCTATTTGAAAACCACGCTTCAAACCTCCCACGATTCAATCCTCTAAACCAACTTCCACGTTATATCAGAGTAATTTCTAAAGGCTTTTCAAACTTGGAACTTCGAATGCTAGCCCAAAATCAAAGGGAATCGAGTGGATTCCTACTTTACGCTGGAAAATTTTGCACCCATCAATACGGAAGGTCCCCAAATACGCGGAAAACTTGCCGGCCTTGTGTGGCATGATGAAAAAAAATGTATGGAAACTTGGAATAAAAAGAGTTTTTACTTTCCTGCTAAGTTTTTTTACCTCAAAAACGATATATTTCGCACATTTTAGTGCTATTAGGGGAGATATAGGCAGGAACACTCATTTTTACAGGATTTTCAGGAGTATTCCTCGTTTTAGACAAAGAAACCAAATTTTTACCGGATTTTTGGAAGTTTTTCTCAACTCCTATACAGAAAAACCAATTTTTACTTTAAAAAAGTACTGGTTTGAACAGCTTCCAGCGAAAACTTCTTTCAAGAGAAGTAACAATAAGTATAACGGAGGGGACGTAAAACGGAGGGGAAGTATATGGGAGGGAAGTATAAGGGAACGAAAGTATAAAGGAAAGGGAAGTATAAGGGAGGGGACGTAAAACGGAGGGGGAAGTATATAGGAGGGGAAGTAAAAGGGAGGGGGGGTTCGAAAAATTTTCTAAGTTTTTTTCGAAAAATTTTCCGAGTTTGTGTCAAGGCAGAAATAATGGGATCTTTGGCCTACGGATGTGCCTTTCGTAATGGGTAAAAAAGTATGAAATTTCTCCCTACTAAAAAAATAATAACTAAAAAGTGGCAATTTTTTACACCGGAAATTCTTAAAAAATATAAGGAGTAATTGGTGAAAATTTGGTGAAAATCGGATTAACGGTTCGGCCGCAGCGAATTTTTTAAAATTTCAAACAGACATATCTCCGCCATTTTTTCGAAATTCAAAAATCGCCCTCGTTACATTCTTCTTCACCGGCCAAAGAAAATTTGGTGAAAATCGGTTGAAAACCATGTCCATTAAATATTTCGTAAAAAATGCTACGACCGGCCGGAACCACAGACAAATTTGAGATCGGTATAGATCCATATTCTAATTGACCCTCCGGGGTCTGGAAGACCCTTCCCAAAAACCCGACGTGGAGGGTATCACAATAACTTCTTTAAGGAAGTTTAAAAATAGGTGCACTTTTACACAATTTTTCAGTTTTGTTTTTCGAATTTTGGACAGAGAAATCCCAGGATTTTTAGGTGTTTTGTATTTTCGGATTTTTACTTTCTTTTCTATTTTGGCACATTTTTTTTCTCTATTATGACACCTCCATTTTTACAGGATTTTTGGCAGTTTTCCTAGGTTTTTTTGACTTGAGTTTTCGTCTAAGAAATATTGGTTCCTAAAACTTTTGCTCCCAAACAAAAATAACCAATGAATTGTCCCACAAAAATTTTCCACTAAATTCTAAAGTGTTCAAAATAACAAGACAAATGGGATCCGCCGCAAATTTTCACCGGAATCGCGCTGTATGATTTCATCTTAACTTCCTCAAAGAAAAGTTATTGTATACCATCCACGTCCCGTTTTCGGTGACGAAAGATAGAAGAAGTGGAAAATAGAATGAAACATTAATATTTCAGAACCAGTAGAGAAGACTGTAATTCTTTCCCTCTTATTAAAAAAAAACTCATTAAATTTCCCTCCGTTGAGGAAGTTCCCGTCGTGGCCAGCTCCAGTGTTTTTAACGAGATAAAAATTGTATATTTTTCTCTCTGAACGAACTTTTCGAAAAAATTACATTTCAAGGCAAAAAAAAAAATCAAAAAAATATGGAAAGATTAAGATGAATCTCTTATGTTTTAAAAGCGTGGAATGAAAACTACGTGGAATAAACATGAGGGATTTTACTTGCTTCTTGCGCATTCTTTTTTTCCCTCTCTCTCTCCTACTTCCACGGAATGAGGAAAAACTGTAGCTTCAAGTATCTGTTTGAATTGGTAATATTTTCTGAGGCTTCCAGTGAGTCCTTTATGTTTTACAAGGAGAGGATTAGACTTCTGATGCCTTCGACAAATAGAACGGGACTTTGGAGAAAATGGGTTATTTAACTATTGAAATCTGTATATGTATAAAAAAAAGAGGAAGTTGTGTCAGCCATCAACGTCACCTAAATAATATTGTTCATTCTTTGTGTCCGACTGTCACTTTATTTCATGAAGCTGTCAGGTACATCTGAACATATTAACTTCACCTAACACGTTTCCTCCGAAAATACCAAATGCCTCATGAATTATATAGGAAAATAGAATGAATTATTAATTTTTTGCGAAAGGTCTACCTTGAATTCAGGAAACAAAATAAAAACTATGCTATGTTTATTAGACTAGCTGATCAAAAAACCTTTTTTCCCTCTACCATGGTTGCTGCAGGACCCTTCCAGCACATGCATTTAATACAAAATGTATGCACATAAATCGCTGTAAGCGGGACAATGTGATCCGGAACAATTTTCTTTATGGAAGAAAATCGTTCGGGGGAAAAATAGGGTTGGGTGTCCACGGCGCCCTCTAACCCTTCTCGGAGCTCTTCTCTTTTCTCATCCCAACCACTTCATCTCTCACTGACGTTTTACCAGACTATTTACTCAAATTTATTGCCTACTTTTTATACCACTATTTTTTTCCGGGATCAGCTAACATGAATATTCTGTCTGCCTACGATTTTTCCAAGTGCATTGTTCTAGTTTTAAAATATCTACCTAAAAAAAAAAAAAAGAAATCAACCTGAATTTTTTAAAAATATCAAAATGGTCAAATCACCCAAAAGTTTTCCTTGTTCTTTTACTCTGAAAATACCCTTGACAAGCGTTTTCGGGAGAACTCCTTCAACATAATGCATTTCACCCCAAAGCAGTTGAACATAAGAAATCTGTATTTCGACATAAAAAATCTGCATTTCGACATAAAAAATCTGCAGTTTACCACAATGCGTTTCGGCATAATGCAGTTGAACTTTAAGCCTCTCTTTAAACTTGTTGTTTCGCCATAAAACTGTTTCGGTCGTTTGGGCATAATACCAAACTAAAGACAAACAAAGAGCAAGCCTACTTTCGCCGCACAGTGGGAAAAAATCGGTTTTAGGTGGACAAAACTATTAAAAGCTATTTGACCATTAATAATGTCGTAAATCTTCCAGGATTGTTGTTAGGTATGAATAAAATAAAACAATTGGTATAAATTGTTTGCGTAAACAGGCGATAGAGGTAAATACCAATTATAATCATAGGACATAAACATACAGTAAGTGGCCTCGTGGGTGAAGGCGTTTTATACTAAAATGATAATTACACCAAAATTCTTAAAAAATATAAGAAGTAATTGTAATTGGTGAAATTTGGTGGCAATCGGATGGGTTCGGCCGCAGCGAATTTTTTTAAAATTTCAAACAGACGTATCTCCGCCATTTTTTCGAAATTCAAAAATCGCCCTCATTACATTCTTTTTCAACTATTCAGGAAGGTTGTGTGAAATTTGGTGAAAATCGGTTGAAAACTGCGGCCGTAAAGTGTTCGGGAAAAAAATGCTACGGCCGGATGTCGGAACTTTTTTATCGGACCATGTATGTAATTGGCGACAAAAAAATTTCTAACTCCCTTAGCGCAAAAAAACGCAAAAAAACACTCTTATAGATCCAAAAACTAGAAGGTTTCTAGAAATTTTTCGTGAAGGATTGGTCTTGGGGAGAAGTGGGGAACTGCAAGTTTTCCTTTGCTGAAGTCCAGCAGTGGTCCCAAATATCTTATTTTTGACCTTAGATCATGTCGTATCGATGCCTACTCTTAATTATGAACATCATTAGTTCTATTCATTCCAAATGAACACATTTGACGTAAAATCTAAGTAATCAAAAATATTAACAAACCCTGAAACAACTAAACAATTAACCCTCCATAATAGGACATTTCATTAAAAATTATCGAAAAATGTCTATTGAACGCTTGGAATTATTCAAAATGGGTTAATATTTCCATTTCTCCGACTTTAAACCAATTCAGAAGACGATTTTCTACCTGATGTATAAAAACTTTTCCATGACTTTTGTCCACCTAAAAAGCGATTTTTTCCCACTGTGCGCCGTTTAAAACGCGATTATGGCGAAACGACAAAAACCTTAAAACTTGACAGTCACCATAATGCAATTCAACATAAAGCATCTCACCATAAACTAGAAAAGCAAGCAGGCAGCCAATGGGATCAGCTCGTTTTATGACACAAGAGGATGTGCGAATTGCATTATGGTGAACTGTCAAGTTTTAAGGCTTCTGTTGTTTCGCCATAATCGCGTTTTAAACGGCGAAAATAGGCTTGCTCTTTGGCTGTCCCTAGTTTAAGGTGAAATGTATTATTCACAAACGACCAACAGTTTTATGGCGAAACGACCTTAAAACGAAACGACTTTAAAATGAAAGTTTCCTTTATGTTCAACCGCGTTATGTTGAAACGACTATTTTATGTCGAAACGACAAGTGTTAAATTTCTTCTTTATGGTGAGATGTATTTGTTCAAATGCATTATGGCGAACGTTTTCAGCTATTTTCCTTATGATGAATTGCAGATTTTTTTATGGTGAACGGTAAACCGCGATTTTTTAGCTATTTTACGGTCAAATGCATTATGGCGAACCGCATTATGTCGACAATTACACACTCAATCGTCTCCTCATTCTGATTTCTGACGTTTTTCTATAAAAACAGTTTTTTACTAAATTTTTAGAAATTTTTTTTTTTTTGCCTACGAATTTTTCTTCCTTTTTTGCTTATTTTTGGGCCAAAATATAACTTTTTTACTAGATATTCGGACGATTTTCCCAAGAAAACCCGATTTTACAGGATTTCTGAGGTTTTCCTCACGTTTTGCACAAGATTGATTGAAATTTGGGCGTTTTACTTGATTTTTTTGTGGATATTTAACTTAACACCCGATTTTAGGCCTTTTTCCTATGTATTTTTGCCAACAAAAGATTTTATGACTTTTTGAAGACAACTTAAAAGCAATTTTTAAAACATCTCACACATGAGAGCGGGGTCTTTTACAGCTTTGAAATAACGAAAACCAATTATTAAAAAAGACGAATGGAAAAATCATTATAAACTAACATGTTCAAAGGAAGAACTTTTTTTTTTAATCATTCTCCAGGGTTTTATATGTATTAGAAAAAAAGACGCCTTTTCACGACTTACCAAGCGAGTTCTAAGATAAGGGTTGAAAAGGGAGACTGAATACCCTTCTTTCATTAACATTTTACCCCTGGTTTCAATTCATACGCTTTATGAACTTCCTCGATTCTTATCTTAGAAAAAACTTCTATAAGGATGAAAGTAAAGGCGAATTTTTAATATTCGTAAGTGGTTTGGGTCAGTTTATGGGTGAACTTCGGAGGAGCAGAAAAAGCAAGGAATCGCAATTTACTATTTTAAACATCAATTTAAGGTTTAGTGCAGAAAAGTGAAGTTTATTTAATTAAAATGGTTTCATCAAGATACACAGTGGAATGCCACTCCCTTTTTTCAATGTCTTCCAAGACAGTTATCTAAATGAGTTTCAGTCTCTTTTTTTGGTTTATTTCCCAACTTAAAGTTTTGTAGAAAAGAAGCCAAAGGTTTTTTTTAATTTAGTCCATTAAGCAAACGATTTTCCCCCAAGAAATGAGGCTCTCGCCATATTGCCCTTTTCAGAGCCAACTCCAAAAGATTGGTATTACCAACTGACCCCCCTATTTTTTTAGCGGATTCAACCCAATTTTTACAGTATTTCCTGGAGAATTCCTCGCTTTTTAGACAAATAAACCCTATTTTTACCAAATCGGGAGTTTTCGTGTTAATTTTTTTTTCTACATAAAATTCGTTTGCACGATAAGGTTTTAGGTAGATTTCTTTTCTTCAAAAATCTACCTATTGTAATGTACCAAGTAGTCGCAGATTCAAAAATTTTCTATACGTTTTTCGTTTCATACCTCCTGGACCCCAAAACCATCCTCAGTTGAAAAGTTTATATATATATATATATATATATTAGCACGATAACTGGAGCAATTTTAATGTGAGGGTGACGATAACCGGTATTTAGAGCTTTTATCTCAATAGCTCGGACGAGTTCGTTAATGGCTGAAATCGGACCAGCGATTCACCTACTTTACTTAGGGCTTAAAAGACAAAATTGGCATTTTCTATTGAAATCCTAGTCCTTTTGCAAAAAAAAAACTTTAAGACCTCTGCGAGGGCGTGTAAAAAATTAATTAAAGCAGGTTTGGACGAGCCAGGCGCAAAATATTGAACTAGCTAAACTTTTAAAAAAATTTGAATTTATACCGGGAAATTATTAAATATTTTATTAATAAAATTATCAGATGTTTTTCTAGGGGCTCAGTGGCGCAATTTTTCTTATCATCATTTTTATAACATAATTATATATTTTGTGTTTTACATATTAATTTTAATCATGAAAGAAATCTACCTTTTAGTCCCTGCTACCGCAGGGTCATTTTTTCTTCGTTTATTGACAGAAAAATCCAATTTTGACAGGATTTTTTTAACTACCCAAAGAAGTATTTATTTTATTTTTTTATTTTTCAAAAAGAAACCCCAATATTACAGAATTTTGGTAGTTTTCCTCTTTTTTTTTCTATATTAATTTTACAAGTATTATTGTTCATATTTTATTTATATATCCTACTTGTTTTCTTTATTGTTGTTATTAATTTTTTTTAAAAAATTTTTTTTGTTGTTATTAATTTTTAAAAAAAATTCTTTTTGAATTTATATAATTAAATTTGAATTTGTATTATTATTAATGTATGTACTATTTGGGGAAACCTGTATGTGTTTTGATAAATAAATAAATATACGGGGTGTCCGGAAACACATGGCACACGTCTGGGAGAGCGTTAAAGTGGTTTTATGAAAAAAAGTTAAATGTTAATCCCCCTTTATTTAATCAAAGAATTTGATGGTGTAGTTTAAAATGCGTTTGGATATACAGGGTACCCCCAACAGAACCTCATTTCGTTATTTCAGATGAGAAGCCCTATTTTTTATTTCAAGTTTCATTTTTTATTTTTTATTCAAAGATGTGAATAAATGCTCATTCGTAATCCAAGCAAAATTTCAAGTTGATTTGACTATTCATATGACCATTTTTGGCAACTTTAAAAAATGTCAAATTTTAGCGTTTTTTCGCGCTAAAAATCGGTTAAAATCGACCTAAGAGACTCATTTTTAATAAAATTCCACTTCTTTTTGTCCGAAGATTCCAACACAAGGGGGTTAATTTTTTTCCTCTCGCAAGGAGAGCTCCTTTGATAACACAAGGGGGTTAATTTTTTTCCTCTCGCAAGGAGGGCTCGTTTGATAACACGAGAGGGTTAATTTTTTTCTCTCGCAAGGAGAGCTCGTTTGATAACACGATTTCAAGCATCTTCGCATTCTGAATCGCGAGATATCGTCGCTAACGGCCATTTTCAAGTTACAACCCAAATTTCTTACTTCAGAAATGAAAATTAGAGATTTTTTAACGGAATCATCTTTTTGTTGCACAACTACAAAAGACGCTGTAGCTCTTTTAGAAATTATGGACCGAAAGAAAAATTCCGTTGAAAAATCTCTAATTTCATTTCTGAAGTAAGAAATTTGGGTTCTAACTTGAAAAAAGGGCGTTAGCGACGATCTCGGGATGCAGAATGCGAAGATGCATAATTTGTGATAGTTGGAATCTTCGGACTAAAGAAGTGGAATTTAAAATAACGGAGTAGGAAGTATAACAGAGGGCGAAGTATAATGGAGGGGGAAGTATAATGGAGGGGGAAGTATAAAGGAAGGGGATTTAGTAGGGAGGGAAAGTTAAAGGACAATTTTGCAAGTTTGTTTTTGCGAAAAATTTTCCGGGTTTTTTTTTTTTTTTTTTTTTGAAAAATTTTCTAAGTTTTAACTTTTTTTTTCGAAAATTTCTAAGTTTTTTTGTCCAAAAAAAAAAATTTTTTTTCAAAAATCTTTCAAAGTTTTTCGAAAAATTTTCCGGGTTTTTCCTTTTTTTTTTTTTTTTTTTCGAAAATTTTTTAAGTTCTTTTTTTTGAAAATTTTTTAAGTTCTTTTTTTTCGAAAAATTTTCTAAGTTTTTTTGTCAAAAAAAAAATTTTTTTTCGAAAAATTTTCCGGGTTTTTCTTTCTTTTTCTTTCTTCTTTTTTTTTCTTTTTTTTCGAAAAATTTTCAAAGTTCTTTTTTCGAAAATTTTCTAAGTCTCAAGGTAGAAATAATGGGCTCTTTGGCCTAGGGATGTGCCTCTCGTAAAGGGTAGAAGTAGGAAATTTCTCCCTACTAAAAAAAATTAATGATTAAAAAGTCGCAATTTTTTTACACCAAAAAATTCTTAAAAAATATAAGGAGTAATTGGTGAAAATTGGTGAAAATCGGATAACGGTTCGGCCGCAGCGAATTTTTTAAGATTTCAAACAGACATATCTCCGCCATTTTTTCGAAATTCAAAAATCCCCCTCGTATATTCTTCTTCACCGGCTAAAGAAATTTGTGTGAAAATTTGGTGAAAATCGGATGAAAACTGTGGCCGTAAGTGTTCCGGAAAAAAAAATGCTACGGCCGGCCGGAACCACAGACAAAGTTGAGATCGGTAAAGATCAATATTCGATTTTACCCTCCGGACCCCGGAAGACCCCCCCAAAAACCCGACATGGAGGGTATCACAATAACTTCTTTAAGGAAGTTAAAAATGAGTCTCTTAGGTCGACTTAACGGATTTAGCGCGAAAAACTATAAAATTTGACATCTTTTAAGGTTGTCAAGAAACTTCAAATCAACTTGAAATTTTGCGTAATTACGAATCAGAAAAAAAAAATGCGGGTTCTCATTTGAAATAACGAAGTTAGGTTCTGTTGGGGCACCCTGTATATCCCAACGCATTTTAAACTACACCATCAAATTCTATGATTTAAATTAAGGGAGGTTTACATTTAACTTTTTTTCATAAAACCCCTTATTAACGCTATATTTCCGGACACCATGTATTTTCTTCTAACTTAAATCTTTCTCTAACACCTTAAACATTGACCGATCCACGGATTATAAAGATGAAATTTATTTTTATACTTCCAAAAAAAATACTACACAACCCGGGAATTGAACCCGGACTCTAGTAAAAAATCGTTATTAAACAATATTTTAAATATAAAACTTTTTAAAATTCCTCACGAGGTTTCTTTTTGTAACACCATCGGATTTCACACGTAATACGATTTCTGTTCTCCTTTTTCGAGTTGGGGGCCAAAACCTTTGATCCTACAAAATACCTTGACATCTTTTAACACAAAAGAGATTTTTGCATTAGAAAGAAAGGAGTCTGTAAAGGGGAGGGAAAAAAGGAAAGAGTAAAAACCCCACCGGAGGTCAAAATGCTTTCGGTTCTTTTTTAAATCAACCGATTTTGAACCCTTCAGTTTCAATCAAAATATTGGACATCTCGAGTGGGCTAACGAGATCCTAATTTACCTTTTGAATTTAATAATAGGAAAAGAGGATATTTCACGGTAATTTATTTCAAGAAAATTTATGTCGAACGGAATACGAAATTCCGTAGTTGGCGCTATCAACATCTTTGAATTATTAAATGTATGGAAGCGGATCGGCCTCTTCTCACGTATCACGCTAATTGTTTTCATTTGAATATATTTAAGGGAGAAAATTGAGTCAATAAATCTTGGGCGGAAAGGCACCCGGAACTGTAAATTTTCTCGAGGAGCCACGAGTACCTTATCATCCTCCCCCCCAACCTTTTGTCTTTGACCTGTTTGCTGTAATTAAACTTTCGCGTAATAAAATGAATCACAATTAAATGCCACACGTCCTCGCTTCTCTCAAAGCGTTCCTCCCCCGATGGCTCTTCTCTTAAATAATTCTCCAACTTGTTTCTATTAGGACCACCTGACTCCTAAGGACTAATGGAAGAGGCTTTGAATAAATAAACGAAATTGTTTATTCCCTTGCCTTTTAAAAGTTTGGGTTATTTAGAATTATGGCGATTGAAACCGATTTTATATTAAAATTGGCCACCCTGGACTTCCGTTTCGCCTATAAAAAATACAGGACCCTTTCCCAAATCATTGGAGGGTATTACAATAACTTGTTGAAACAAAAAGTCGGAAAAGTGTCTAAATCTCATATTTAGCACGTAGTTTCCAAGCGCTTCGAAAACCATTTCTTAAAAATTAAAGGAATTTTTCTTTCGGACCATAAATTTTGAAAGAGCTACAGCGTCTTTTGTAGTTGTGCAACAAAAAGAAAAATCCGTTAAAAGATCGCTAATTTTCATTTCTTTTGAAAGGGTTCTAACTCGAAATATGGCCGTTAGCGACGACAAATGCAGAATGCGAAGATGCTTGAATTTGTGATAATTGGAATCTTGGACAAAAATATGCGGAATTAAATAAAAATTGACTTTCTTTGGTCGATTTTAAGGGATTTAGGCACAAAAAATGCTAAAATTTGACATTTTTTAAAGTTGTCAAAAATGGTCAAATCAACTCGAAATTTACGCATTTTAAACTACACCATCAATTTCTATGATTAATATTAAAGGGGGTTTACATTTAACTTTTTTTCATAAACCACTTTTTAACGCTTTCCTAGACGTGTGCCATGTGTTTCCGGACACCAGGTCTACTAAACTATTTGTTTTATGAAAGATGAGGCGCTCCGGGTACGAAGGGCGAACTCAACATCGGACAAATTTTTTTTTTTCATTTTCAGATTCTAGACCTCTTGGTGAATACACCCATATAATTTTTATGTTGAGTTCGCCCTTTTTCCCCTTTAAATACGTAAAAACCGATATGGCAAAGCTCTAACTGCGATATCCGAGCGGGTACGAAGGGCGAACTCCACATCCTAGTCCATCCCCCACTCCTTTTCCCATTCCAGGGCATGACTTTTCTGTTGAGTTCGCCCGTAACATAAAACTTTAAAATGCGAATATCTCGAAACTACGTTTTGTTGAGTTCGCCCTTCGTACCCGGAGCGCCTGTATAAGTCATATTCTACAGGAAATTGTATAAAAATTAATTTAGCACTTAGTCTTTATCTCGCCAGGACCAGTGGTTTTCAAGTTATTTGATGATATATCCTAAAAGTTCTTTTTGACGGTACGTAACCCAGGAAACGTTCACTTTATCAACGTTATGTGCTTAACACTTTTTGTTGAAAATTAAACTTAGATTCTTTTTTCAGTAAATATTTTTTGCGCTAAACCTCATAGTTTTCGGGATCAACAGTTTAAAACGGCTATTTGACGCCACTCTTTCCTTAATTTTGGCGTATAAACTTTTCTTATAACAAAAAAAAAGTCCCGACTTATTTTATTGCTGTACTGTTTTTTGGCCAATAAAACAATAAAGAAGGATTTTCTGGCTATTTCTCGCTCTCTCAGCCAACAAATCAACCTTTATCGGGATTTTAGGGCGTTTTATCACTTTTTCGGAAGTTTTTCGTCGTTTTCCCCCATTTTGTTTTGGATTTTTGATTATTTTTTCCCAGTGAAAGTTTTATTACAATTTCTAGGTTTAATTTTTAAATGAACAGACCTTTTTAATATTTGTTTTTTAACATTAACGCATTGTCGCATTTCAGAAAGAAGATTTAAATTTTTAGATAATTATAAAGAGAAAGATTCTATTTTTTAAATTAATCTCTGAAACGAATAAATTATGTATTAGTCAATTAATAATTAATTAATTAGTAATAAAAAAAAGAGATAGAATATAGAATTGAAGTCAATTAGCTGATATGAATAAATTTAAAACGTTGGTACTCTTTTAACTTCCATCAAAACGGGAAATCCGATTTCCTAATTAATGAAAACTTTTTATAAGAAAAAAAATAAATAAAAACTAGGAAAAAAGTTATGATAAAAAATCGTGAAAACGGCATCCATTATGATCCCTTGAGAAAAAAAAAAAGATGAGAGAGTAAAAGGGGAAAGAAATAATGGCTTCTCTTTCCGTAGTTGGGACAAAAGGAGAAAAAAAAAAGTCCTTTTGCCTTGATGACATC
Source organism: Orius insidiosus (assembly GCA_014119065.1). Lineage (NCBI taxonomy): Eukaryota > Metazoa > Arthropoda > Insecta > Hemiptera > Anthocoridae > Orius > Orius insidiosus. The sequence continues at coordinate 25,420 of JACGAQ010001832.1, read as the reverse complement.
TCAGGTATGCTCGAATTTACGTCACTTGTATATCTTCATTTACTTGCGGTTGATAATGAGGAGGAGGGAAAAGGCGATGAATAATAGCTCGACCCTCTCTTAAGCCTAATCCTTCAACCGACCCCTTCTCATAATAAATATCTCCGGGTTTTATTAATGCTATTATTACATGCACGCTCTTTTTCTTAACTCCATCTACTCCGTAATGCCTTAAAATCACCGCATTGTTTATTTGAAAATATTATTTAGATTATGGTCGAAAGCTTTTAGGTTCAAAATTATCCGAGTGGAGATAATGGCATAAACTTTTGTTTCATAATTTTTTTATTATTCAACTTGTTTTTCCCTCTGTTCCCCTCTTTATTCTTAAGAGTAACAAAAATTTGACGAAATTCACTTTTTTCACACCAAAAGAAACTTAATTTTTTCGAGCAAAAACTGAGGAAAACTCTCCAAAATTTAGTAAAAGAGGGGATTCTTAAGCGCAAAAAAATAAAAACATGCGATGAAAATATCAGGTAGTGAGCGAAGCAAACTGGCAATTTTGGTAACTAAAAAATGATTTTTGATTTTACCAGGTTTTTTTTTATTCAATATTCATAAAGCCAAACTATGAATATCGTATTCGTTTTCATATTTCCATTTATATTAAGAAGTTTAAATGAAACGTTCGTTTTTATAAATAGGAATACGCCCTTAAATAACAATGAATATATGAGGCGCTCCGGGTACGAAGGGCGAACTCAACATCGCACAAATTTTTTTTTCATTTTCAGATTCTAGACCTCTAGGTGAATACACGCATTTAATTTTTATGTTGAGTTCGCCCTTTTTCCCCTTTAAATACGTAAAAACCGAGCAAAAGCTCTAACTGCGATATCCGAGCGGGTACGAAGGGCGAACTCCACATCCTAGTCCACAACCCCCATTCCTTGTCCTATTAAAGGGCATGACTTTTCTGTTGAGTTCGCCCGTAACATAAAACTTTAAAATGCGAATATTTCGAAACTACGTTTTGTTGAGTTCGCCCTTCGTACCCGGAGCGCCTCATATTTTCTTCTTCACATTTATTTTATGTTTTCAATAATGCACATGCATTTTTACTTTTATATAGAATTTTATTGAGGTTATCGGGTTGGCAGGCCTGAATGATGTAAAAAAGGGATATTTTATTCTCATTTAAAGGATCGTAAAAGTCATAAAAGGGAGAAAAAAAATCCAAAAATTCCTAGCAATAAAGGGATTTAAAATGAAAACAAGAGGAAAAAGCCCAAAAATTTATAAAGAGTGGTTCCTGCTAAATAATTACAGATAATGGGACAAACTGTCTGGTTGTTTCTGGGGCAAAAAACCAAGGGAAAAGCTTAAAAATCGAGATGTACTTTCTTGAAAATTTAAGGCCAAAAATTGTGTCAAAAGTTTGTTGTTTCACTGAAAAACTAAGTAAAGGGCCCAAAAATCTGATAAAAATTTCCTTAAAGGAGGGGAAAAAAGTAGGGTCAAGAAAAATGAAAATCATCCCCCAGACAGGCCACACAAAATGGGCCAGATCAGCCAAAATTTTTTCCTACATTACATTTTTTTCTCTCAAATAATTCAATTGAAGACCTAATTAATGATTAATAAATTATATAAGGAGTATTTAAAAATTTAGTGAAGATAAATAATTAATTTTTCTTAATCCAGAAACCTCTTCCAAAACCAGACATGGAAGGTAACACATAACTTCCCTTTGAGAAAGTTAAAAATAAGTGGGAAAATTGTTTGCCAAAATAAATCCGATAAAAAGGGGGATTTCGTAGCCTAAGACCCTAGGAAAATCCCGAAATTACAGTAAAAAGAGGGTTTTTTTTTTTTAGATAACCCTCCCCAGTAAAGTAGGAAGTGAAATGAAGTGAAAAGCAGTCCGACCCCAAAAATGCTTCTATCGGTTATAAAAAAGAAAAAAAATGAAAATTCATGAATTCAAGACAAATTGAACACAACACGAAAAGCTTTTCCAATTTCTAAGTTTCCAGTGGCTATCACGATTTTATAATTAAAACAAGCCTTTGGAAAATATTCAATTTGATTAAAATTCAAATTTCAGTTCACTAAATTAGGGCTTTACTTGAAATATACCCAGACAAGATTTTAATTTTTAAAATTAGTAACTTCATGAGTTAGTGATCACAACACATTAATAACATTCTAAGTTTTTGCACCAAAAAAGTATAATATTGATTCCAGTGTTCCTTGAGGTGCTGTATGTGTAAACATGCCTTGAAACTCTCCTTTCCTTAACATAAAGGACGCCTTGAACATCCATTTTCTGTTCCTTAACTTGGGCATTTAAACTGAAAATCAAGGATAAGTTGCCGTCAGGCAAGGAGAGCCCTCCCTTCGAGGATTCCTTAATAGCCACCTTGAAAAAGGAAATCAGGATTTAATTTGAAGGAACAGATCACTTTCAGAGAGGTTCACATAAACTAAATAACTTCAAGGAAGGATTATCAAGGACACCTTGAGAAAAGGGATCCTTAACTTAAAAAAGGGAAATCAGGATTCCTTTTATTTGAAGGGACAGATCACTTCCAGGGAGGTTCACAAAAACGAAATAACTTCAAAGGTTATCAAGGACACCTTGAGAAAGGGATCCTTAAGGAACGTTAAGGATCCCTTAAAAAGGGAAATCAGGATTCCTATTATTTGAAGGGACAGATCACTTCCAGAGAGGTTCACATAAACGAAATAACTTCAAGGAAGGATTATCAAGGACACCTAGAGAAAAGGGATCCTTAAGGGATGTTTAAGGATCCCTCCTTAAACAGGATTCCTTAAGCATTCCTTAAGGATCCCTTATAAAACAGAAATCAGGATTCCTTTAATTTGAAGGAACAGATCACTTCTAGAGAGGTTCACAAAAACGATATAACTTGTTAACTTCAAGGATTATCAAGGACACCTTAAGAAAAGGGATCCTTAAGGGACGTTAAGGATCCCTTAAAAAAGGGAAATCAGGATTCCTTTTATTTGAAGGGACAGATCACTTCCAGGGAGGTTCACAAAACCAAAAGAACTTCAAGGAAGGATTATCAAGGACACCTAGAGAAAAGGGATCCTTAAGGAATGTTTAAGGATCCCTCCTTAACAGGATTCCTTAAGCATTCCTTAAGGATCCCTTATAAAAGGGAAATCAGGATTCCTTAAATTTGAAGGAACAGATCACTTCCAGAGAGGTTCACAAAAACGAAATAACTTCAAGGAAGGATTATCAAGGACACCTTAAGAAAAGGGATCCTTAAGGGACGTTAAGGATCCCTTAAAAAAGGGAAATCAGGATTCCTTTTATTTGAAGGGACAGATCACTTCCAGGGAGGTTCACAAAACCAAAAGAACTTCAAGGAAGGATTATCAAGGGCACCTAGAGAAAAGGGATCCTTAAGGAATGTTTAAGGATCCCTCCTTAAACAGGATTCCTTAAGCATTCCTTAAGGATCCCTTATAAAAGGGAAATCAGGATTCCTTAAATTTGAAGGAACAGATCACTTCCAGAGAGGTTCACAAAAACGAAATAACTTCAAGGAAGGATTATCAAGGACACCTTAGAAAAGGGATCCTTAAGGGACGTTAAGGATCCCTTAAAAAAGGGAAATCAGGATTCCTTTTATTTGAAGGGACAGATCACTTCCAGGGAGGTTCACAAAACCAAAAGAACTTCAAGGAAGGATTATCAAGGGCACCTAGAGAAAAGGGATCCTTAAGGAATGTTTAAGGATCCCTCCTTAAACAGGATTCCTTAAGGATCCCTTATAAAAGGGAAATCAGGATTCCTTAAATTTGAAGGAACAGATCACTTCCAGAGAGGTTCACAAAACGAAATAACTTCAAGGAAGGATTATCAAGGACACCTTAAGAAAAGGGATCCTTAAGGACGTTAAGGATCCCTTAAAAAAGGGAAATCAGGATTCCTTTTATTTGAAGGGACAGATCACTTCCAGAGAGGTTCACAAAACCAAAGAACTTCAAGGAAGGATTATCAAGGGCACCTAGAGAAAAGGGATCCTTAAGGAATGTTTAAGGATCCCTCCTTAAACAGGATTCCTTAAGCATTCCTTAAGGATCCCTTATAAAAGGGAAATCAGGATTCCTTAAATTTGAAGGAACAGATCACTTCCAGAGAGGTTCACAAAAACGAAATAACTTAAAGTAACGATTATCAAGGACACCTTGAGCAAAGCGATCCTTAAGGAACGTTTATAAATACGGAGTATAAAATAGAATTTTAGTAGTAGACAGTTTTAGTAATAAAAGGTATATTTAAAATTTTACTCACCTTGTGTAAAATGAGAGATGAAACACTTTCCAGACATGTTTGAACAGGTCTGTGATGGTGGCACTTGAGGGTGGGGATATATTCAATGTGCCCTCTCAATTTACCATGAAGCCAAAAAATTTAGTAGTAATAATTTACCAATAAATCATTGGTTTTGTACGTATTAAAAATTGTATTAGTAGAAATCTATATTTTGCTTTATATTTAATTATAAGTAATTAATAAATCGGCGTTTTTTTAAATTTCACCAACAATAGCTATTTAGAAGGCAGTGCAATGTTCTTAGTCTTTGTCTGATTTCCATGACTCCATGGTGAATTCATGTTTCCACAACGGAAAGGAGTGTTCAAGGTATTCTTTTGGTTAAAGAAAGGAAAGTTTCAAGGAGCACTTAAAAATATGGGCCTCTAGACTCAAATTTTATAAACTTTCTTTTTAAAAAAATTTTACATCTTAACTACATACATAAGTTCATATTCATTAAAATTAAGTTATTTTTAATTTATGTTCAATCAATTAGTGCATATCCAAATCAATTTTTTCTTTCTTCTGTTATGAAAACATAGAATTGTGAAGAACTTCCAGGTCCTGCTCTCTCTGTTTTTCCTTATTTCGCTTTTTTGTAATCTTCATAATCCTCATCGTCAGTTTTTAAGTCTTTGCGACACAGCGGACAAGTGCTCGTCTAGATAAATATAAAAAATCAAAATATAAATTGAAAAAAAGATACCTTTTCTAGCCATGGTAGTATACACGGTGGGTGAAAATCATGTTTGCAAGGTAAAACTTTGACTTTTTCGCCGATATCGTACTTTTTAAGACATATCGTACATTCAGATTCTAAAATTGAGGAAGTTAATTTTGATAAGTATTTAAACTACCTTCGGAAATGGTCATATCAGGGAGGTTATCGATGACTTCTTTGGAGGTCGGGGGCGGAAGACGTTGCTCCTCGATTTCAAAAGAAACGCCAGCATCCCTTAAAAGCCTGGCGAGATGCAAAAAGTGATTAGGAGTTTCACCATCAGCCAGTGGTGTCCAGCCCATTTCATCAAAATAGCTTGCCATTTTGTCCTACCTATAAATATTTCAGTTTTAATTCCTATTCAATTTATCAATAATATATTTAAAATGACTTTTTTTTGGTCTATTTTATTATTGTTTTTCAGGATAATGATCGAGAAAGACTCCAAGGATTTGGAGGCTTAGAAAACGGAAAATTGCCACATATCAGGAGAAAAAATGAAGAAATTCCCCAATAATTAAAAAAAAAAAATTTGGCGAAAATCTGGTGAAAATCGTTTGAGGACTGTGGCCGTAAAGTGTTCCGGAAAAAAAATGCTACGACTGGACGGCCGGCTGGCACCACAGACAAAGTTGAGATCGGTAAAGATGAAAGAGCACCACACTCCGGGGTCTGTAAGACCCTTCCCCAAAAACATCGTTCATTGAACAAGAAAACCCCATTCTCTTGATTTTTAAATGCTTTTCTCCAATATATGGGATTTTGAGGTTTTCTTGACGAAATAAGTCCCCATTCAACCGTATTTTCAGAGTTTTCCTTGACTTTTGGATGAGAAATCTCATGTTCACCAAATTTTAAGTTTTTCAGAGAGTTTTGCTGGGGAAACACCCTTTTCACAAGATTTGGGAGTTTCTCACTACTTTTTCGCTTAAAAGCCGTTTTATCCTGTTTTTTTGGGCAACTTCCACATTCTTTGGTCCAATTCACCTTTTACTGGAATATTTAGTGACCTCTTCTTATAGTGGTTTTTCAGTTTTATGGAATTTTTATGGCTCTTTTGGCCAAAGAACTTCCATCAATTTTTTGGTGTTTTCCAGGCTGTTTTGGCTCAAAAACTCCAATTTCACCGCACTTCACTTCAAAAGGTTTAAAATAAACTGATGATTTAAAAAAAAAAGTTTATTGATAAGGTAACAGATTATTAAAATTTTCCACATCTTCTTCTTGCTGTGAATTTAGAATCTGCCCTCGTTTCTTTCCCTTGACGCCGTCGCCTTTCTTTCTTCTCTAAAATCCAGTCACGACTTTTCTTAATTGACTTCCCTTTTAATTTATTGAAGAGTCTTTTATCTGTGTAGGGTATGGTCGAGTCAGCTTCTTCAGTTCCAAGAGCTTTAGGAAGCGGTGCGTTGATGCCAGTCATCAAAACCAAAAAATATTTCTTGGCTTTAGTAGAATTTGGGTAATCGATGACAAGTCCACCGAAAAATCCAGCTTTTGTCGCCTGGGTAGTGACAAGTTCGATCTGTTCGGCGATTCGGGTAAAATTGAAAAACCGCTCTGGCAGTCCGGCCGAGTGCTGTATAAAAGTGAGAAGAACTTTGACAGCCTTTTGACAGGATGATGAGATTTACGGTCGACATTGCACAACCACTGAAGAGCACTGACACTTATGGCACCATCAAAAGTTCCAGCTCTAAAAGGAACTCCTTGCCCCAAATCCGTCAGAAGAAGATCCCCTTCAACTTCACGTTCTACAGCAACATCCAACATCGCCTGCGATATATCCATACCGACCCAAAAATGTCCTTGCTCTTCAAGAACGCTTCCGCTAAGACCAGAACCACATCCTAAATCGAGAGAAAGCAAGGCTGATCTTCTGGCAAACACAAAAGTTCTATGGCACGTTCACTCATTTGGACTTGAATATCAATCATTCTTGAGTTCTGTGTGTATTTTCTCGCTCTGTCTCATTATAGAATATCTCAGGAGGTGCCTGATGTTCGGGCCTTTTACCCGAAGCCATTTTAATAAAATAATTACTAAATTTTACCTAATGAAATAAGATTCAAAAACAGGAACTACGACATCCACATGAGTGACTACAGAAAATAATATAACCTCAAGTTTGGTTTATCGAACTTCAGTTTAGCCCATTGTAAATAAAAATTTCCCTTCTTGCCATATTTTTAACGATGAATTGGAATATTGGGAATAGTTTCTTGTCCAAAATGGTACCCATAGTATGTAGTAAAGTACGATTTTGGCAGAAAGGCCAAAAAGCGGATTTCTTAAAGTTTTTACCAAATATCTCGAAAATTATGAGGTTTAGCGCAAAAAGTATTAAGTACAAAAATAATTTAAATTAAATTTACAATAAAAAGTATTTAGTACGTAACCTTGCTTGAGTGAGCGGTTTCGGAGTTACAAACCGTCAAATAGTGGCATTCTAGCGAAAGTACGATTTTTGGCAGAAAGGCGCCAAAAAGCGGATTTCTTAAAGTTTTACCAAATATCTCGAAAACTATGAGGTTTAGCGCAAAAGTATTAAGTAAAAATAATTTACATTAAATTTACAATAAAAAGTATTTAGTACGTAACCTTGCTTGAGTGAGCGGTTTCGGAGTTACAAACCGTCAAATAGTGGCATTCTAGCGAAAGTACGATTTTTGGCAGAAAGGCGCCAAAAAGCGGATTTCTTAAAGTCTTTACCAAATATCTCGAAAACTATGAGGTTTAGCGCAAAAAGTATTAAGTACAAAAATAATTTACATTAAATTTACAATAAAAATATTTAGTACGTAACCTTGCTTGAGTGAGCGGTTTCGGAGTTACAAACCGTCAAATAGTGGCATTCTAGCGAAAGTACGATTTTTGGCAGAAAGGCGCCAAAAAGCGGATTTCTTAAAGTTTTTACCAAATATCTCGAAAACTATGAGGTTTAGCGCAAAAAGTATTAAGTACAAAAATAATTTACATTAAATTTACAATAAAAAGTATTTAGTACGTAACCTTGCTTGAGTGAGCGGTTTCGGAGTTACAAACCGTCAAATAGTGGCATTCTAGCGAAAGTACGATTTTTGGCAGAAAGGCGCCAAAAGCGGATTTCTTAAAGTTTTACCAAATATCTCGAAAACTATGAGGTTTAGCGCAAAAAGTATTAAGTACAAAAATAATTTACATTAAATTTACAATAAAAAGTATTTAGTACGTAACCTTGCTTGAGTGAGCGGTTTCGGAGTTACAAACCGTCAAATAGTGGCATTCTAGCGAAAGTACGATTTTTGGCAGAAAGGCGCCAAAAAGCGATTTCTTAAAGTCTTTACCAAATATCTCGAAAACTATGAGGTTTAGCGCAAAAAGTATTAAGTACAAAAATAATTTACATTAAATTTACAATAAAAAGTATTTAGTACGTAACCTTGCTTGAGTGAGCGGTTTCGGAGTTACAAACCGTCAAATAGTGGCATTCTAGCGAAAGTACGATTTTTGGCAGAAAGGCGCCAAAAAGCGGATTTCTTAAAGTTTTTACCAAATATCTCGAAAACTATGAGGTTTAGCGCAAAAAGTATTAAGTACAAAAATAATAAATTAAATTTAATAAAAAGTATTTAGTACGTAACCTTGCTTGAGTGAGCGGTTTCGGAGTTACAAACAGTCAAATATGGCATTCTAGCGAAAGTACGATTTTTGGCAGAAAGGCGCCAAAAAGCGGATTTCTTAAAGTTTTACCAAATATCTCGAAAACTATGAGGTTTAACGCAAAAAGTATTAAGTACAAAATAATTAATTAAATTTACAATAAAAAGTATTTAGTACGTAACCTTCTTGAGTGAGCGGTTTCGGAGTTACAAGCCGTCAAATAGTGGCATTCTAGCAAAAAAATACATAAAATGGGGGGGGGGGGTAACTTTTTCTGTAGCAAATGGCATAAAGATTAATTTTTTATGTTGTATTTTCTTGGAAGGATCAATGGTTTTTGAGTTATTTGATGAAATGTCGAAATGTCACAAAACCTTTTATTTTTGACGGTTTGTAACTCCGAAACGTTCACTTTAGCAAGGTTAAGTACTAACATTTTTTTTGGAAATTCAATTTAGATATTTTTTACTTAATACATTTTGCGCTAAACCTCTTAGTTTTTGAGATATTCAACAAAAACTGATTAAAAAACTGCTTTTGATACCCTACAAAACGAGGCGCATTTCTTTAACATAAGGATTTTGTTAGATTAAGCATCTTTTAAATATTTTTCTAGAGAAAAAATGAAGTTTTTTCTATAGGAAATCGCACGAAGATTAATTTTGTACAATCTTTTTTTTCGCTAGATCATGTTTTCGAGTTATTTGATGAAATGTCAAAAATTCACATGACGTTTTATTTTGACGGTCGTAACTCCGAAACCGTTCACTTTAGCAAGGTTACGTACTAAACATTTATTGTTGGAAATTCAATTTGATTATTTTTGTACTTAATACTTTTTGCGCTACACCTCTTAGTTTTGAGATATTCAACAAAAACTGATTAAAAAACTGCTTTTGACACCCTTATTCGCCAGACGGCTCAAATCGGCCACTTTTGACACTTACGGGCATCATCAAATAACTTTCCCATAATTTCCAATAAATTAAAGTTCCGGGCCTTTCTTAGCTGGATACACAAAATGATTTCTAGAAATACTATTAGGAAATTTATTTACAAGTCATTTTTACAAAATAGGTACACAAATTTTTTATTTATTTTAAATGTTGAAGTCTCAAACTTTCAGCAGGAATTTCTAATCTTTTAAGGAACATGAGAAATACAGAACAAACAATGGATTTCAATAAATAATAATTGCCAAAAAATCTTCACTGCAAGAAGAAAAAAAAAATATGTACATAGATATTGTTTTATTGGAAAATAAGAAAAACATTCCTAGGAAAATAGAAAGGGGGGAAAATTTTTTAAAGTGAAAAGTTAGCTTCGGTTGTAACGGTTTCCTTGTCCACGTTTTGTATCGTCTTTGAATTCATCCATGCTCTCTGTCTGTTCAATTCCATTTCATCGTCCCTTTCCATTTTTTCTTCCTGTTCGGCTTTTTCGGCATCATTTTCGTCATGCACGCTCACCCTTGCTGCGCCATCGACATCAAGCTAGGACCTTGTTTGGTCGGGTCAGGGAAAATTCCGTCCCGCACTCGTTTGTCATAGAACTCCTGGACGGTCATAGTTGGTAAGCTTGGATATCCGGCACCATAGACCGCTTTCTGCACTTCATCTTTGTTATTATGATCGGCTTCAGTGGCTTTGGCGCTGGTATTTTCCTCTTCTTTTGTTATCCTCGCTACTTCCCATTGAATCATTCTAGAAAACAAAACTTATGAATAACAGAAATTTGTAAAAAAAAAAATTATGAATTCAATGAAACTAGGAAAAAAACTACCTTTGCATTGTTTTTCATGTGTACGAGAATTTTCTTTTCAGTTTGCAAGCAATCGAGTTCTTCTTCGGCTTTATTGACATAGGATTTGATAAGTTTGAGGTAATATTCTCTTTTTGTTTCTTCATCAACGTTCGGAGTTTCTACTGCTTTCAGCAAGTTGGAAAGCTCTTTTTGAAGCGCCTTTTCTTCATTAAACCTTTGTATTTTGTGAGCACGACTTTTCGCCGCGGACATATATCAAACGTGCAGCGTTTCTGCGGAGGCGTCTCTTCTGATTGGATGAGTTCTTCCGGCGGTGGTATTTCAACTTGGCTCAGACCGTAGTCATTGCATCGCTGAAGGAAATCTCTGAAATATGTGTCGCTCGTCTCAACGATTTCCATTCTATTCGAATTCCCTGTCAACTTCAACGCCAGCGACCCAAGCAAAGCAGGGAGAAGGAAAAGACGCAGATTTTCAGTCGAAATTTCCTCAACACTTTCATTCGTGCTGAAAACTCCTGCAGCCGAAGTCACACGAGTCGCCTCTTCAAATAATCTCATCGCCTGCTTAACTTTATTCTAAAAACAACAACAAATAATGAATAAACTTAAAATATTTAAAATTTTACCTGAACGCATAAACTGTTTGTCGGTTCTTCAGTGTCGGAAACAAAATTAAATATTTTAAAACCTTCATCAAACAAATCGAGCAACTTTTTCTCATCGTTATCGCTAGAAGCCATTTTTACCAGAAAAAACGATATTTAAATACTAAAAACCAATTCCCGTTCAAAAATTCACTTATTTATTATTACAGAATACGGTAACACAAGGTTATGCTTGAAATTCAGTGGTTATAAAATCAGAAAGCACTGACAAGATAATCAGTGATCAGTGGAACCTTCGTTGATAAGTGTCGGCCTGTTCACTTTATTTTACTGCGAAAATGTTGACTTACGAGTTAGCTCTCGTTTTAAAGCCCTTCCAAAGGTATTAGATATCCCAATAAATAATATCCAATTTGTCTGTGGCGCCGTTGACATTTATTCCTGAATGGATTTATGGGTCATTTTGACCCATTTTGGTTTAAAAAGAAGTTATTGTGACACCCTACATGTCAGGGTCTTCCAGACCCCGTAGACAAAAATGATTGGTCAAGCAATCAAGAAGTTGTCTATAGTGCCGGCCGTCCGTGCATTTTTCTCACTTCATGTAACTTCACAAAATACTCCCTATAATTAACAGAGTTTATTGGAATTTTTTTTAAATAGTAGGGAAAATTTGGGGCGTTCTCACCCATCCGTTGCATCCTGACAAGGCGAAGACTTTCATTTTTTTGCCTTGATACTTATTTTCAATAGTAGATGACTGATATGATTTTTCTTTTTTTTTTTCCAGGCGGAGTTAAGTTCTGTTATAAAACGAACGGCATCTTTGATATTCAATAAAGGAGGAGTGATCAGAAAAATGGACAATATTGGCCCTCAAAATCTTCCATTTAAGACCTCCAAACATGGCCAAGTCCACAGACAAGGGCAGTAAGTTGTACTTTCCTTTTTACTTGAAGTTTTTCAGCCATTTTTTGATACTTAGTCCATTTTTAAATGGTTTTTTGAAGTTTTTCGGCTTTTGGCAGCCTTTATTGTCATGGAAACCCTAATTTATTACAGTTTTGCTTGTTTTTCTTGGATTTTTGGCCTCCAGAGACCAGTTTGCTGATTTAAATAGTATAGTTATCCCTCGCTAGGTATGGGCCATAGAAAAATACTATATTGATATCGGAAGAAAAATATCGATGCATCAGAGGAAAGTTGGCGTACCTGCCAAGCAAAACCTCGATCTTCATTATTATTGGACCTTTTGCACTATATTGGTGAAATATGCCATATATGTGCTGTAAATACCGGATTTTGCCCAAAAAATAGAAGTTCTCTGGAGCCTTGTTAAAATTGAGGTAAAATACCAAAATCCGTGAAAGGGGTGCTTTTAGGTGAAAAAAACCATGAAAAACACCAGAAAATCCAGTTTAACGGTTGTTTCTAAGACAAAACTGAAAAATGCCTTAAAAAAAGGTGATTTTTGCCAAAAATGCAGCATGCGACTATGTATTAAAATATGCGTTTATGCTTAATTTATGCGCTAACATTCAAATATGCATTTATATTCTGGACTGGATAACCGGTTACCAACCAAAAATTTTTTTTAAAGGCATACAAATAGGGTTGTTGCGATACTTCGATATCCTTCCGATATTTGGGATATTTGTATCGATATTTTCCTTCCGATATATCGGTTCATCCGATATTTTCCTTCCGATATATCGGTTCATCCGATATTTTCCTTCCGATATATCGGTTATCGATTTTCCTTCCGATATATCGGTTATCCGATATTTTCCTTCCTATATATCGGTTCATCCGATATTTTCCTTCCGATTTAACGGTTTATCGATATTTTACCAATACGATATATCGGTTATCCGTATTTTCCTTCTGATATCGGTTCATTCGTTATATCGTTATATGATATTTTCCTTCCGATATATCGGTTCATGCGTTATTTTCCTCCGATATATCGGTTATCCGGTATTTTCCTTCCGATATATCGGTTCATTCGATATCGGTTTATCCATATTTTCCTTCCGATATATCGGTTCATTCGATATATCGGTTTATATTTCCTTCCGATATATCGGTTCATTCGATATATCGGTTATCCAATATTTTCCTTCCATATATCGGTTCATGCGTTATTTTCCTTCTGATATATCGGTTCATCCGGTATTTTCCTTCCGATATATCGGTTCATTCGTTAGTTCGGCTCATTCGATTTATCGGCGATCATTTTTCGATATATCGGTTCATCTGATATTTTAACCAATACGATATTCCTTACCGATATATCGCGATATTTTTACGATATGAATTCGAAAGAAAAATGGGGCAACACACGGATAACTGATAACATCCGATGCGATATATCGCGATATTATCCTTCCGATATTTGCGATATTTTCCTCCCGATATATCGGTTCATCCGATATTTTCCTTCCAATATTTAACCGATACGATATTCCTTACCGATATCGCAATATTTTTACAATATGAATTCGAAAGAAAAATGGGGCAACACACGGATAATGATAACATCCGATGTGATATATCGCGATTATCCTTCCGATATTTGCGATATTTTCCTGCCGGTATATCAGTTCATCCGATATATCGGTTCATCCGATATTTTCCTTCCGATATATCGGTTCATCCGATTTTATCCGATACGATATTTTTCAAAATAAGGCCATAAGGAAGGAAGGCCATATCGAAACCCTACATACAAAATAGCGATAATTATTTTCATATTTAAATTTTTTTTCATAAAAAAAATCGATTTATCAAATGATATCGGAACCTCCGATATGATAGAAAAACTGATATATCGGCTTAATTATATCGATATATATCGGTGAGTGATATACCCATCTCTATCCCTTGCTGGAATAAAATCAAGGGCTACATTCCTTTTTTAAACATAAAAAGTTCCATATTGTATAATGTTCTTTTCCAGCTACTTTGTAATGACATTCGTTTTAACCACCCAAGAAAGTTGAACTTCTAACAGTCGAATGTGAAAGAGACGTCGATTGATCAGAAGTAAAATTTATAAAACTGTTTTCACCTTCAAATTTGGAATGTACGTTAGTGGATGAATTAAAGCCAGCGCCATACAGGTAAATTAAACCTTCTACTCATAAAATTTAATTGACGCTTTTCTCTTTTTAGGGCTGAAGTACAGAAAATGATTGAAATCGCCCAGAAAAAGGAGGCATCCAAACTAAATTTAAGTACACAGGTCTGGACTACTATCCCTTTCAAAATGAGACTGTAATATATTTTTTTAAATTGTAAATAAAATGTAGTCATTAAATTGAAGATTAGAGGATTTTTTAAAAAGAAAAATGCTATAATTTAAAAAATTGTTTAATTCTTTTAGTTTTTCTGTTATAACGTTTTTGTTGTTTTCTAAACTCACGTCTAAACCGCGTACGTTTTCCTTGATTATATTCACGTAGCGTTTCTTGACTTGGGATTTAAATTGATCGTCTGCGAGAAGTTCGTCGACGAGAGTGGGCTTCCTCATTTTTCGTGGGAGTCGACTGTGGTAAAAGTCCGCCGGCGAATCTAAAACTTTCCGACTTGTATGCGGCTTGAAAGGTTCTTCGTATCGTTCTTTTTGTAAAATCTTTTCGGGTCGAAAACTGATCTCATTTGCAGTACTTTGACATCGTTCAGGACCTCCTCCGGCACCTCTGGGACAACGTCTTTTTCTAAAACATAAAGTATTGAAAATATAAGAAAGTTATATACAGGGTGTCCCAACTACAGTGGACCAGCAACTTTAAGGCAAAGAATTAAGTTCTATAAAAAAAATTGAATGTAAACCCCTTTATTTTTGGACAAGGAATTGACTCCATTTGGTAGATTTGGTTTTGGTATACAGGGTGGCGCAGAGAGGTGCTAACTTCATTATTTTTTATGGGAAGCCTATGTTTTAACTTCCTTAACCCTACTGGCACTTTCCCCTCTCTTTGCCCCTCACTTCTCCCCAACCGCTCCCAGCGCCCAGCAAAGCACAGAAAGCAACGAGTGATGCAATCATCACGTAGTTTATATCTCCCCAACAGACTGCCAGTTTTGCATGTCGCTAGCGCCACGGGAAGCAAAGGTATAGGGTTGGTTCGATAGGCCTTCCTTCCGATATTTTGATGAACCGTTATATCGGAAGGAAAATATCGGATGAACCGAAATATCAGATGAACCATATATCGGAAGGAAAATATCGGATGAACCGATATATCAAAAGGAAAATATCGGATGAACCGATATATCGGAAGGAAAATATCGGATGAACGATATCGGAAGGAATATCGGATGAACCGATATATCGAAGGAAAATATCGGATGAACCGATATAACGGAAGGAAAATATCGGATGAACCGATAACGGAAGGAAAACATCGGATGAACCGATATATCGGAAGGAATATCGGATGAACCGATATATCGGAAGGAAAATATCGCATGAACAGATATATCGGAAGGAAAATATCGGATGAACCGATATATCGGAAGGAAAATATCGGATGAACCGATATAACGGAAGGAAATATCGGATGAACCGATATAACGGAAGGAAAACATCGGATGACCGATATATCGGAAGGAACATCGGATGAACCGATATATCGAAGGAACAATCGGATGAACCGATATATCGGAAGGAAAATCGGATGAACCGATATATCGGAAGGAAAATCGGATGAACCGATATATCGGAAGGAAAATATCGCATGAACCGATATATCGGAAGGAAAATATCGCATGAACCGATATATCGGAAGGAAAATATCGAATTCCGATATATCGGAAGGAAATATCGATATTCCGATATATCGGAAGGAAAATATCGATATTCCGATATCAACAACAGAAACAACCGTTTAACAGGATTTCTGGTGTTTTTCATGATTTTCACCTAAAAGCACCCCTTTCACCAGATTTTTGGTGTATTTAACTCAATTTTAACAAGGCTCCCGAGAACTTAAACTTTTTTTGGGCGAAAATCCGGTATTTTACAGCACGTAACATGGCATATTTCACCAATATTTAGCGCATAAAGGTCCAATAATAATGAAGATCGAGGTTTGCTTGGCAGGTACGCCACTTTCCTCTGATACATCGATATTTTCTTCCAAGATATCGATATAGGTATTACTTTTCTATGGCCCATATTACTATACTATTTAAATCAGCAAAACTGGTCTCTGGAGGCCAAAAATCCAAGAAAAACAAGCAAAACTGTAATAAAATTAGGGTTTCCATGTCAATAAACTAAGAAAGGCTCCGATATATCGAAGGAAAATATCGGATAAACCGATATATCGGAAGGAAAATATCAGATGAACCGATATATCGGAAGGAAAATATCGATATTCCGATATATCGAAGTAGTATCGCAACAACCCTACAAAGGTATAAAATTTTATAGAGCTTCCCGCTGGCGGCGCTGGGAAACTAAAGTCGCCGCGGTCTCCAAACGAAAATCGCGAATGGCAACTATAGTCGCCTGCGGTCTCGAAAGGGTTAAAGGAGTTATTGTGATACCCTCCACGTCGGGTTTTTTGGAAGGGTCTTCCAGACCCCAGGGGTCATATCGAATATGACCGATCTCAACTTGTCTGTTGTGCCGGCCGGCCGTAGCATTTTTCCGGAACACTTCAAGGCCACAGTTTTGAACCAATTTTCACCAAATTTTTGTTTGTAGGACTAAATGCTTTGCGTAAACTTGCTGTTCCACTCTAGTTGGAACACCCTGCATATTGCGATTGAACAATTATTATAAAATTAAGAAGCAAAAATTACCTTTTTGCCCTTTGCTTTGGCGACTTCAGGAAGCACTTTCAGTTTCTCCAAAGGTTGATTCAAAATACTCTTTTCAAGAACTTTATCGATTTCTTTGGATTTACTGATGTTATTTCGATCGGAATTCATATCCAATGAAACGTAAGCATCGTCAAAATTCAATTTCGTGTATCTTTTAAACATTTTGAAAAGCTAAATGTGCATGTGTCAATAAAGAAGAAGGTAACACCAAGTTTACAAGTTTAATAACCTTAAGTGAAGGCATTTCACATGATAAACTCGTGTTTTTTGTGTATATAAAAATATGAAAGAATTTGCGGAAAACGAGAATTCGAGTGGTGGTGAAGAAATTTTACCTGAAACTAGTAACTCAGTAAATGAAAAGAAACCAGAAATTTTTAAAAGGGGTATCGTATATTTGTCTTTTATTCCTCCTGGGATGACACCTACTCTTTTAAGAAATGTCCTTTCGAAATACGCCCCAGTTGGACGCCTCTATCTTCAAGAAGTCAAAGAAAATGGAGGGCGAGGTTCGTATAAGTTTAGGGTTGGGCGTATTCAAATCATGTATGCATATTGAATATGAATGCAATATGAATAATATGAATGCAAGTGTCAAGAATACGCCCTACTCGGTTCAAATGAAATTATGTCTCATTTTTGTAATTTTACAGCAAAAAAGAAAGAAAATAAATGTAAAAATAAATATACGGAAGCTTGGGTTGAGTTTTTAAAAAGAGACATGCCAAAAGGGTCGCCGAGCTGCTCAATAACTCACGAATCGACGGAAAGAACGTGGAAAATTCTATGACTATTTATGGAACATGAAATATTTGTCAAGGTAATGTTTATTATAGCTTTGTTCCAACCATAGTTTGAAACTCTTGGAGCATGTTCAGAAGGATTTGGATGTCATATTTGATGTTCAATGCGTTTTTCAAATCTGGTGTCGTCTGACGTCAAATTTGACGTGCAGATCCTTCTGTATGCACCAGGAGTTCCAAACTGTGGTTGGAACAAAGCTATTATGAAAACTCCTAAAAATATTTATTTTAGGTTTAAATGGGTCCATCTTGTCGAGCGGTTAAATTTTGAAGCGGCGCTTTTGAGGCAGAGGATGAGAAACGAGATAAGCCAAGCGAAAAAGATAGCGAGCCATTTCAAGGACAACGTCGCCGCGAAGAAAGAATTCGAAGGAAAAACAAAGGAAAGAAAGAGGTCGAAATCGATTTAAGCGAAGACAAAGAGATTCCAAGACGATTTCCTCAAAAAGACACCAAAAAGGCCACTAAATCTAAACAGAAAAATCAAGAAAGCAGAGAAGACTTCCTCAAAAGTTTATTCTCTTGATTTATTCATTTGTAATGTATGTAAATATTTTATTTTAATAAAGCTAAGTAAGTTTTCAGGCAGAAAATATTTAAATCTTTGCCCAGTAAGGCCACACAGAAGTGGCTTGAGCAACCCATATTCCTCCCTTCTATCAATTTTTTTAACTTTATGTCCCTCCACGTCGGGTTTTTGGGGAAGGGTCTTCTCGACCCCGGAGGGTCAAATCGACCTCAAATTTACCGCTCTCAACTTTGTCTTTTGTGCCAGCCGGCCGTAGCATTTTTCTGCAACACTATGGCCACAGTATTCAATCGATTTTCACCAAATTTTCTTTAGTCCTCCATTATCAATTATTCTCTACTACCCAAAAACCATACATGGAGGGTATTCCAATATCTTTAGAAAGTCAATAATTTTTTTAGAAATTTATGAAAATATTCATGAATAGGGTCAACTAAGAAATGGCTCAAATTTTTGTGGTGTCTCATACGACTTTCTAAATGAAAAAAATTATTGCAACCGAGAATAGTTCCAATTTTGCACACTGAGGGCGCTCATATTTAAAAAATGGCGGGAATCCTCAGTGAGAATCACGTGATGTCCTTTTCCAACCATTAACCCAAATCATTCATCCTACACATTTATATTGATCAATATCATTGAATAAGGTCAAAATTGATATTTTTAAAGTTTTAAAATGTCGTTTTTTAATAATTATTGGCGTACGTGATCTCTCCCGTACTAATCTAGTGAGCACTTTTTGAGTTAACACAGCTCAATGGGACGGCGAGTCTCTTACCGAAGAGAGATGCGGACAAAGGAATTCGTCTAACTCTTCCATTTCTAGCTACAAGCAAACTTCTTCTAAATTTAAAATGCCTCATTATAAGTCAAAGTAAGTCTGAACTTAAATTTAAATTTCGATCTAAATTTAATATCCAAAAATTAATTATTTCACGTTCCGTCCCCTTTTTCTTTTTTCTTCTCTCTCTTTCTCCTTTCTTTTTTGTCTACTGATTCTTTTACCCATATAATGTTATTTAGATTAATTAATATTTTATATTTATTATTAAATATGTAAAGTTATTCATTATAAATGAATTAAATATAAGGATAATTAATCGGTGTAAAATCACTATGCATACAATTAATTTTTGTCCTCTATTTACTTACTGAAGAGGCATATTCATAATCAAATCATTGTTGCCAAAGAGATTTGCTTAGAGATATTGCTAAAGAGATCGCTTAAGATTTTTTATTTTTCAAAGCAGGCTTATTTAAGGTTGTGTGGCTAGTAAATTAAGGTTTTCAAATTTTTTGTTTATTTATTTGTTTAAACAAAAAGAAAATATCATTTCGTAAATTCGATGCTTGTAAATTTTTAGATTTTTTAATATTGCTGGGAAGCTGCTTATTTCAATAATTTAGGTTGTTAGGACTGAAAATGTACCCTAACTGGGTCCTGGTTGAAAGCAAAGTTATTGGATTACCCTCCATGGACGGTTTTTGGGTAGTTGAGAAGAACTGAACTTGGTTGAGGTTTTCTGCGGTGATGGTCGTCGCCAGTTTTTTCTGAACGGCCAACTTGCAATTTTTGCTTGTCCTTTCATAGGTAGATTTTTCTAAATTCAAAATGGAAGTTTTTTAATGCACTATGGATAGATTATTGTTATCTATAAAGTAAAAATAGTAGGGAGAAATATGGGCTAGTTGAGCCTGTTTTGTGCGGTCAGGCTGGGGGAAGACTTCAGTTTATTCTACCTCGATACAAAAAAAGAAAAATCGGCCAGCTCCAGATTTTGAGTCAAAAAGACCTACTTTTTTGTTTGCTGTATTTATAAAATTTCCTTAGGGAACCCTTTTCTCAAGGTTTCCTTGAAAATCCTTCCATACCTTAAGGAGTCCTCGAACAGAAAGCATTGGTTCAATCCTTCATTTTTACTTAACCTTGCCTAAGTTAAGGAACTGAGTGCTTCAAGGTGGCCTTTAAGGGAAGAGAGTTTCAAGGAACCTCTAGAATAACTTTCATGTTAAATTTCCATTTCAAAATGGGATTAGCTCCTGTAGAGAAATGGCTGCTGCAGATGTCTGGACATTGACTAACTGATTGATGATCTGATCTCTTAATTCCTTCTAACGTTTCAAGGCATTATCTTTTTAGAATTGCCTCAATGGGAGTAATTTTAGAATTTAAAAATATATTAGGTGTACGAAATGAAACTCGGCTAAAATCTATTCAAATATCCTGTGGCTGAGTTTCATTTTGTACACCTAATAATAAAATTGTAGGAAATTTTATTTTCTATAAAGTACTTAATTATTTTTTCTAGGATGCACCATTTTCGGAAAAATTTTTTTAAAAATAAATTTATCTTGAAAACAGTGCGTCCTAGAGAAAAAATGAATAGAATAAAAATTAAGAGAATTGAATTTCCAACTGATTCATTTAGTGCATTTTTTCAATATCTGTAACGGTTTACGATTTACAAGCCTTTAAAATAATTTCTTAATGGTTAGACTTCAATAACCTTCTTACACGGAGAAGGTCAACTGATGGACTTTAATGCCTAAAATGTTCAAAATTTTGAAAAATGAACTACTAGGTACAAAATGAAACTCGGCTAAAATCTACAAATTCTAATTTACCGGCTGCGTTTCATTTTGTACACCTAATATAACTGACAAAAGGTCTTCATCCCACCAGGTTGGAACAGGCTTTCTCCCTAATAGGAAAAAACATTTCAAGATTGGTGAAAATTGGATGATAATAAACTGGCGACCCCATCAAGACCTCATAATCGTAAAGATCAATCAATTCTTTGGGATTGAAAGACCCTCTGCAAAAACCATACATGGAGGATACATATCTTTTCTTTAAGAAAGTTAAAAAGTCAACCCTGATTTGGTGATGTTAAACCGTCGGGAAGACGTGGAAGAATCCAAGAAGACAAAAGGAGGCGAGACGATTTCATGCGAAGGAGGGAAGAAGACAGGTAAAGTTGGCAACATTGATTTTATTTTAAATCCTTTTTTGTTTTTAGTTTTTGGACAGATGATAGGATGATTTGGGATGGAAGGAGGATATATGAAGAAGAATTTGAGTTTATGGAATATATGAGGAGACGAGGGCCAATTCCTTCGCCTTTTCTTCAACCCCCTCCGGTAAGTTTTGGGGTGCCCCTCCATAATTTTTTTTTTTCTCCTCTCTGGTGTCGGACCCATTTTTATGGTATTTCCTAAGGAGAAATCCTTTTTTACTGAATTCTTTTGAGCTTTTCTCAATTTTATTAATGAGACACCCCTCCGTGATTTATGTTGTCCAGACTGTTTTTAACCCTAATAATCATTTTACTTGTTTTAGTTCGGTCTCCGTCGTCCAGATACGTTAGATGACCGCCATATTATGGCGAAACATCAGTCGATCTATCCGAAAGACAGTAAACTTCAATCCGTCTAAAATCGTCTCACATTGCGAAAAAAGCGATGAAATTGGTCTCCGATCAGATGATCGACCAAACGAAAGGAGTCGCCGGAGCCGCCGACGACGAAAAAAAACCGCGGCAAAAAAAGATACGCCGAAAAAGGACGCCGAGCCTGAAAAGCACGAAGGAAACCAGGGTAAAATTGAAATTAAAAAAAAAAATTTAAAATTATTTTTTGAATTTAGAATGATTGACGAGAAGGATAATTTGAGGATTATAAAAGGTGTTTTGAGAGTTGGAATATTATCGAAAGGTCTTATGCTGAGCGATGAAAATTCTGTCGATTTGGTAGCACTGTGCGGTGAAATTCCGACTAAACAACTTCTAACCGAAGTCTACAACGCCCTCAGTGCTCAACTTAAGGTAAAAAGGTCTCTTAACCGATAAAAAACTAAATACTTTTTAGGTTGTCGCACCTGAAGAAAATTACGCAGTCAGCCTGGAAATGGCCGACGCGTCTATCACAGTTGGTACCACCGCAGATCCGATGATAACCGTCACTATAACCCTCACTTCGCCTATTCTACGCGAAATGCTCATGTCTGCCGACGGCGGTTAGTAAAAACTCCAAATTCATTCTAAATAACAACAAATCATTCCCATGGGTCAAAATTACTTCCAGATTTCTTTTGCCTTTTTATATTTTTTTATTAATAGCGAATTTTTCCAGTTTTTGTCTTTAAAAACGGAGGTGAAACTACTTGACCCCTGGCCGTAAAGATTTGTCTTTTTAAACAAAAAAAAAAAACAGTGTTGCCACCTCCTCCTATACTTTTTTATAACCCAAGAAAAAACTGAAAAGCCTGGGCAATTATGTATTTTATTATTTCTTTTAATCTACGACATTTTAAACCGAAAATACGTTGTGTCCAGGCTTTGTAGACACTATGAAAGGGATCCAGGCCAAGAAAGGATTATCTTCATTTAAAACGGTTATATTATTTTTTTATTATTTTTATTATTACTATTAGAAAATACTAATTCTTTTCATGTGCCTATTTTACCAAGCTTTCTAGGTGTCGAAACTGGAGTTTTATGGATTTTCACCTTTTGTCGTCACAAAACATCCAAATGTCGATCCAAATTTTTTTTAATTTTTTTTATGGGTTAATTACCTGGTGCTTAAAAAAATTGGAGTAGAAAATGGCTAATAAGTACCTTTTTCACTTTTAAACATGATTTTTTGCGTTTATCTCCTAAACGGTATGTCCTGGCCTAAAAATGTATTAATTATAAAAAGATAGCTGACTAAATTTACGACAAATTTGATTCAGTAAAATTTTCTGTACGACCAACGACTCCCAAGCTACAGTCAAACCGACAAATTTTTCCTTGGGGTGGAGAATCGTAACTTTTTACGGTTTTTGCGTTTATTTCCCAAACGGTACGTCTTAGGCGAAAAATGTATTAAATAAAAAAGAAAGCTGACTAAATTTACAACTAATTTGATTCAGTAAAATTTTCAGTACGACCAACCGCGCCCGAGCTACAGTAGCAGAAATAACCGACAAATTTTTTCGTTGGGGGGGGAAAATTGTGACTTTTACGGTTTTTTGCGTTTATTTCCCAAACGGTACGTCTTAGGCGAAAAATGTATTAAATAAAAAAGAAAGCTGACTAAATTTACGACAAATTTGATTCAGTAAAATTTTCAGTACGACCAACCGCGCCCGAGCTACAGTAGCAGAAATAACCGACAAATTTTTTCGTTGGGGCGGAAAATTGTGACTTTTTACGGTTTTTTGCGTTTATTCCCAAACGGTACGTCTTAGGTGAAAAATGTATTAAATAAAAAAGAAAGCTGACTAAATTTACGACAAATTTGATTCAGCGAAATTTTCTGTTTTCTGTGCGACCTTCCCCCTCTGAGCAAGGCGAAAAATATGGCCTTGGTGCGCCACTTATCTCGGGCCACGTTGGTTGTAAAAAATGTTATTGGATCAAATTTGTTGTAAATTTAGTCATTTCTTATTTAATACATTTTTCGCCTAGGTTTTACCATTTTTGAGATAAATGCAAAAAACCGCAAAAATCACCATTTTATGTGTCTTGAAACCCCCCCCCCCCCCCAGCACAAATAAGCTCTTTCTTCTCAATTTTTTTTCGTTGGATCGACATTGAGTTTTTGTGGCGATCTTTTATTCGATGAAGCGAGAAGGTGAAACATCCAATTTTTACAGAAGGGGAGAGTCGCATTGGCGAACCTGGAGACACTAGACCAAGCCAAGTGCCTTGAAGCTTTGGCCCAGCTACGACGTGCTAAATGGTTCCAGGTATAATAAAGTATTTACAATATCAATGCTCGTATCACAATATCTATTTTATTTTTTTATAACTTTAAATTCAAGAGATACTTTTTAGTAGAATCCATAATATCCTAGATGAATTATCGTTGCTAAATTATTATAAATTATTATTATTATTATTATTATTATATTATTATTATATTATTATTATTATTATTATTATTTTAAAATGGCTTCTAGACTTTGCCCTTTATCCTTCATCCCTTCTAAGGGCATTGATAGAGTAAAAAATAAAAAAAAAATAAACCAATGTGTACAAAATTAACAAAATATCGGCATTTCCAATACAGACTTTCCTTTTTTGTTTATTTTTTTAAAATCATTTTGGAAAGATTCATACTGTTTGGATTTGGTTTAATTTTTTTTATTCATATTAAGTTGAAAAAGGTTTAATTGTGAGAGAGAAATTATTTTTGGGTTTTTTGACTTTTTTTTTATTTTGCATTTAGGCTAGACCGGCGAATAATCACAGCAGTGTGCTCGTATACGCATTTTGAGGGATCTCTGCCTTCGTAATCCGACGTGGGCGCCATTGAGTCAATGGGTATGTAAAACATTTTTTGAGGTTATGGGAGTCAGGTTATGTTTTGTCCTGACCTCCATGGCCTGACGACAGTGGCGGCTCGTGGCCTTTTTGAAGGGTGAGGCCACCTCACAAAAAAAAAAACCCTTAAGACTGACGTAAAGTTCCCAAAATGCCAGGTAATTCATAAAATGCGTGCTGAAAAACCCGTAGAAACAGGGTGTTTTTCGACAGAAAACGCTAAATGGTGTGAAGTTTAGTGAGCATACCTACTAGAAATTGGTATGCAAAATGCTAACCCAAAAATCAGAAATTAAAGAAGCTATAAAGTCCTAATTTTTCCCATTTTTATCGAAGCATTAGCCAATAGACTGGCCAACCTGAAAAACACAAACTGAAAACTCAGGAAAGAAAAAAGTCGACTCACTAGTCACCGATAATTGATCCTTTGTTTCTTTTGATTCACAAGTCACAACGGAAACAAAAAAAAAAAATCAATGTTTATAATTTTTTAAAATAAAAGGATGCTTTAGTTTTCAAATTACGGAGGAGTTCGATAAGAAAAAAAACAAAGCTACAGTGCTTAACGGATGAAAAGGTTACGTTGGTATAGCCGTGAAGAAGGCTATGGCGCGCTCGCCGTTCAGAATAACAGTGTTACCCGAACGCTTTTTGGCGCCACCCAATTTTCTTAGAATTTTAACTTTGATAAATGACCATGCTATATTTTTTTTTTCTTGACATAAAAACAAACTAAAAACTCTAAAATTAAAAAAAAATTACCAATTTACTTATATTCTTGCTAGCAAGTTTGTAGTTGGTAAGATTGCTCAAGCTCCTTTACCATTCTCCTAGCGTGAGGCACAGTTATATCGTGCCTCACTTAGAGG